>BQNB010111328.1:0-22374 GCA_026074375.1 Tanacetum coccineum
TATACATATACATATATACATATACATATATATATATATATATATATATATATATATATATATATATATATATATATATGTGTGTGTATATATATATGTATACATATATATATATATATATATAGTGTGTTTGGGCGTATCAATTTTTGGCGCCGTTGTCGGGGAGGTGTGTAACGATTATCGTGTTTCGTTCGAAGATTAGTGTTTTTGAAGACCCTTCCTCGTGAAGTTATCGTTTTCAATTGTGAATATTTTCTTATAAAACCATAAAAATACAAAAATAATTTACACTTCTATTTTCTTTTAATATTAAAAATAACCGTTTGTTAATCGTTGTTTCTGCTCATCTTTAGTTAACGAACTTTAAGAGAGGTATAAGAAGGATCGATCCTACGAACTTCGACCCGAAAGGAGAAGGTTTTTAAAACGCTTCGCGCTTACCCGCTCATCCGCTTCTTTGTGCGTTTTCTAGAGAGCTACCGTGCACGTTTGACTTTCGGTTACCAAAAAAAAATATTTTTCTTTCTTATTTTAATTTCTTTTCTTATGTATTATTTTCAAAATCTAAAAATATTCTCCTTTACCCTCTTATCCGTTTAATTCTTTCTTCTTATCCTCTATATTGTTTAATTCTAATGACGTCATATTACCAACCTAGTTGCTACGGGTGTGGAGGTCCTTTAGACGGTTTGATTTGTCGACAATGTAATTGCGAAAGGTGTGGAAATATGCGTTATGGAGGAATTTGTTTTCATTGTAAATATGATACAAATCCGAATTCTCTCAATTTTACCGACTATCCTCTACAACCCCAGTACGAGACGAATACTTGTGAGTTATGTGGAAACGATGCTCATTATGGTTACGATTGTTCACCTCAAGTTCCGTTTGTTTACAATCAGAACCCGGGTTTCGATCAAAACTTCAATAATAATTTTCCACTAACTTCACCAAATTTTTCACAACAAAATCTTGGTTATGAAAACTACGTGGGTCCTCATGAAACTTTTTAGTGTCAACCGATGAACCAAAATTTCAATTATTCTAATTCTTTCAGTTTTGACCAATATCAACCCCCGTAATTTTTCGTCACTCATCAACTTCCTCAGAGATCGAATAAGGATATGTTGCTAGAAATGGCAAAGCTAATTAAAAATAATCGAACCCTTTTTAATAGCGATATTTTTCCTCATGAAGAAATGAGTATGAGAGTATTGTTGGCTAAGGAAAGAATTCTCAAATTAATTCAAGATTGGGACGAAAAGCAAATTAAACCATGGTGTTTGCCGGAATTGCTACTTCAACTTTCTAATGATTCACGAACTATTAATGAAATGTTTAAACAAGCATATTGAACGTGAGCAAGCGGCTAATCTAGCAGTTCAGAAAGAGAAGGAGGAGCAGGCAGCTCAAAGTTTTACTCCATATTGGAAGTTTTATATTATTGACGATGATGAGGAATACACTATTCAATTTAAGGAATATTTAGAGAATTCGTCTAAAGCAATCACACCCGACTTACCAATCGAGGAACCCGATAACTCTCTAAGTATGGGGGACGAGCATCTTAGCACTATTCCAGAAATGAAATCGGACGAAGTAATAAAGTCTAGTGTTGAGGACCTTGTCCCAATCGCAAGTGAGTCCAAGGGTATTTTCGACGATATTTGTGATGTGTCGTTTTGTGATAATGATCACTTTGATGCCGAATTTGGACTTATTGACTCTTTGCTTAGTCGAGATATTTCGATCACATCTCCTAAGATTGATTTTCTTCCCCAAGGAGTTCACCGGTGAACTCGAACATATTGATCTAATTTTACCGGGAATTAATGAAGACGATTTTGATGAAGAAGAAGGAGTGATTAATATTGATATTCTTCAAATCAATGACGAAATTCTTCGTGAGAAATTATTAAATGTCAATCTTCTTATTCATAAGATCGAAGCATTGAATCTTACTCCTTCTATTCCTTTTGTGCTCGAATATCCCTCCTCTTCTCCTATTCCAGTTTCGGAAGACTCGATACCACCGGGTATTGAGAGTGATTTTGATTCGGAAGGGGATATTATTTTTCTTAACGATTTACTTAACGATGATCCTAATCCCGAGTATGAGCGTTTTACCTTCGACATTGAGCCCGATGCGCCCATGATAAACAATTTTGATGAGCTTAATGAAGACAAATGTTTTGACCCACGGGGAGGTGAGATTGTTTTTTTCCTAAATGTTGAAGATGACGATTCCTTCACATTTTTCATTCGGACTTTTCTCCCGTTTCTCACCTACCCTGAGGATTCTCCTTTCCATTCTCGAGGGGTTCATCGATGAACCGCCTCTCGAAGAGAATGACGATTTATTTGATTTGGAATCTAACAAGAATGAATGGAAGAATCATTTTATATGACGATCCGATTGATGATTTGATTTTTCGACCGGGAGACGATATTGATGAGATCGATACTTTTCTTGATGTTGATATTCCTACAGATATTGAAGACGGTTATCATGATTCGGAGGGAGATATTAACTATCTTGAGAGTTTGCTTAGTGATAATACTACCCTTAGTCTCCCTCCGAAGTTGTTTTTAGATCATGACCCGAGAAGTTTAAGAGATAGTAATGATTTGAAAATTATGGTCAAAGTTTTTGACCCCGGGATTCATGAGAATTTTTTTTACTACTACATTTTGTGAGCTTAACCTTTGAGGATCGCATTTCTTTCCTTCACATATGTTATCCGAACTTTTCTTCCTTATTTCACTTATCCGGTGGTTTCTCCTTTTCCTCTCTCCTCCGGGAGTGAGGATATCATTTTTGACCCCGGTATCTCCGCTTTTCATTTTTCTTCTCTAGAGCCGGTGGCATTTAAATGTCCAATGGAAGTTTGCTCTTCCACTTGTTTCATCCCTAATTTCACAATGATATGGGGAGAGTCAAGCTAGTGACTCGCACAAAAACAAGCGCTTCGTGGGAGGCAATGCTTAGCCTTAGTTTTAGTAATTAATTAATAAGTGTGTTGTGAGGAGGCTCGCCTTTTTCTTTCTCGTGTTGTTGTTTTGTGATTTTATGTCCAAAGATTGAGCCCGGATTTTGAAGGCTCTCGTGCTCATGGTTTGTCCATTCATATACTCGAAGCTTCATATTCCCAGCTTCATTTAGGGAATCAATATCCTAATCTTATCGACTAACGTTTATCTATTTAGCATCCTTTATAAACGGCTTTCAGATTTGCATAGAAGAGACCCTTTTTATCAAATATTATGCATTGAAATTAGTATGGGGGTATCAATCTCATATTGAGGATAATGTGTAGTTTTAGTATGGGCCTGGGTGGGGGGAGGAGAAGGAATCTTTCGATTTGTTTTATACCTGCTGCCATTGTTCCAGTCACCCGTTTTTCCACCAAAAATTTAGTGATTGATGAAAAATAGAAAAAATTTTAAAATGTTGTGCATGATACGTGAAAAAAAAAAGTAGATAAAAGTGTTGGAATAATAGTGATGAAATAAAGTGTATAGTGAAACATATAAAGGTAAGAATCAAGAAATTAAATTTTGATTATGACCAGTTTTATACTTAGCTTTTTTCCTTAAACATATTTAAATCGAGTTTGTTGTAGGTCTTTTGTTAGGGCTTATCCATTATGCCGAACTCGATTTATTAGAATTAAGATTGTTTCCAGTCTATGTGACTTGTTAAAGTGTCGATCTTAATTCGCTAGGCTAAGCATTCGCGAGTCTCTTTCTTAGAGATTTTAAATTGCGAAGAACGAGAAATGATAGTGTTAATTATAAGTCATGATATTAAGCGTGGAATAGTTGGATTTCTTTCAAGCTCATAAGTATTAATTATGGCTTTTTCTCTCATTAGCTTGTTTCACTTGTATATTAATAAATGTTTAATAAATAAGGTTGTCCGGTTCAACTTAATCTTTAGTGAGTCACACTAACTTGGAAGACGGTTTGCCAATAAAATAGGTTGGCATTGGATAAGAATTGACATACATATTTATCCATACTAATAATTGCTTACTTACACCTTAAAGTGCCTTTGGGTTATGGTGTTAAGTCTATATAAATATGTTTAATAAATACAGTTGTATGGTTTTTTGGTTAATAATTAGCTAATAGAAGTTTTCTTTAGTTCCTTTGTGATTAGGATAAGTACACATCATGAATACTTAATTTGGCATATTATATGTATCATATAAAGAAATATTTTGCTTTGTGCCTTAAAGAGCCTAAGGGTATATGGTGCAAATAAGATTGGTCCATTCATGTCTTAAAGAGCCTGAGGGTATATGACATGAATGGTTGCCTCGATGTGGACTTTAATCTTGATGACATTTGATCTTTTGAAAAGGGCTAGGAGCTATTTATTGCGTTCTTAACCGTTACGCTTTATTTTTGGAATTAATAAGTATCGAAACACAAGTCTTAAAGAGCCTTCGGGTATATGACTTAAATAAAATCTTGAGATACAAAATTAGGAAATAAGGGAGGAAAAGTAAGTAAACAATTAGTATTTATGAGTAGTGTTAGTGTCATGACTTGTAATTGACAATGATCTTGTTTTTAAGCTTAGTATGAAAAAGTGAAAGTTGGGGACGATGAATTTATTTTGCTTGTTCAATGATCCTAAGTATTAAAAAAATAAAAAATATTGAAAATAGAAAAACGGGGCGTTTCTTAACTTTTGATTTCTTAATTTCTTTAGATGAGCACTTTGCTACTTTTCAAAGTGATTAGTTTGAGGGGATTGTAATTTTTAGTTTTAAGCGCGCATTTATTACAATTGCGTGAGGACACGGCAATACTTTAGTATTATCATTCATGGATTTAAACATGCAAATATAGGACACAATTTAAACATGCAAATATAGGACACAATTTAAGATATAGGACACAATTTAAGATAAAAATAACAAAAATACCAAGTATCATTATCATAAAATAAATTATTCAAACATCCCTTATCCAAATACTAAACACAGATCTACATGAAACTACTAGCTAAACGAAGTCCCATGCTCCTAGCATGTTGAGTAAGCTTTCCTTTAGATAAAGCCTTCGTAAAAGGATATGCTAGATTGTCATCTGTGTGAACTTTAAGAAGGTTACTTCTATGGTAGTGTCTGGCGCCCATCTGAACCCCCGGTTCGTTGGCAATAAGAAGTGCGGCTGAATTGTCGCAAAACATCTTAATTAGTTCGTTTATTGTTGGTACTATACCAAGACTTGAAATAAACTTCCTAATCCAAACAGCTTCCATCTCTGCTTCTTAAGCAGCTATGTAATTCAGCTTATGTAGCAGGCTTTCAGTAGTACTTTACTTGGAGCTTTTCTAGTCTACTGCGCTTCCGTTCAAAACGAAACGTATCCTGTCAGAGATTTCATATCATCTATATCGGTCTCAAATCCAGCATCGCAATAGCAATCAACTCGAAGTTCAGCTTCCGGATTTCCACCATAAACCAAGAACATATCTTTAGTATTTCTTAAATACTTAAGAATATTTTTCACAACAGTCCAGTGACTTTCACCAGGATTATGTTGAAACCGGCTTGTAATATTTTGCGTGAACACAACATCAGGTCTAGTGCATCTTACAGCATACATAATGGAACCCACAGCCGAAGCATAAGGTACATTTTGCATACGCTTCACCTCTTTAGGTGTTGAAGCACCTTGTGTTTTGTTCAAGTCAAGTCTTTCTTGCATGGGGATATGACCACGTTTGGAATTATCCATTTTATATCTCTTTAAGATCTTATCCATGTAAGCATTTTGACCAAGTCCAATTAATCTCTTTGATCTATTTCTGTAGATTTTGATTCCAAGAATAAATGATGCTTCCCCTAAATCTTTCATAGCAAAACAATTTCCAAGATAATCTTTCACACTTTGTAAACTTGAAATGTGATTTCCCATGATGATTATGTCATCAACATATAAGATGAAGAATGTAACATTACCCACTAGCCTTTTAATATACACATGGCTCCTTAAGATTTTGATCAAAACCAAACCTTTTGATTTCCTCATCAAATCTTTTATTCCAGCTTCTTGATGCTTGCTTAAGACCATAAATGGATCTTTGAAGCTTGCATACTTTTCTGGGATGATTAGGATCAACAAAGCCTTCAGGTTGTATGGTATGTGCTATTTTACACATACCTTTTACATTATTAAACGAGCTAAAAATACCAAAAATGACCAAAAACATGATAAAAATGCATTGTATACGTTTGTTTTGTGATTTGTGTCTTGCAGGAACGGATATTGGACAAAAAAGACCAAAAACAAGCCCAAAAAGGACAAAACCGGACACGAGAATGAAAGAGCGTAAAAAGCCGAGGGCAAAGTGTGCATTCATCGAGGAAAAACCCAAGACGAGCCCGTAAACTCCAAAAATCCCAAAACTGTCAAAGATATAACGCCGTTAGTCCCTAATTCATAAAAGGACTAACGGTCGTTAAATCCTACACAAACAAAACCAAACAACAAAACTAACGGATGATAGTTTAAATAATAACACTTGTTAAGTGTTATTTTAACACTCATTTAAACTTAACATACCCGGTCCACATTTTAAAAAAAGCCCAAGTCAACAAAAAACCCGGTCAAACCCAAAAGTCAAACAAGTTATAACTAAATCCCTAAAACCCGCCAAATCCCTTTTCACTATTCACGTTTCTTCAACCTTTTACCCTGCTCCACTTCACCCTAGGTAAAAGCCAATTAACCCACATCACCCACACACTAACTCCTTTTAGAAGCACACGCACAAAGCATGACCCTGCCATGTCAGAGCCAGGATGGCAATCCCGAGGCCAATCATTGGCTATGGAGACGTCACATCAAATGGAGGGCTAGGATTGATGGATTGAAGCGGTTTAGAAGAGTGAAGGGCCAAGATTAAGTGATAAGAGCACACTCATTCTCTCCTCACAGAAGAAACACAACCAACGACCTAGATCCTTCTACATCAGCCTATAAATAGAGAGCTTATGAGCTCATTTTAGATCATTAGTTTTAGGAGTAGAGTAGAATAGGTAGCTTATTTTCCAGCTTATTTACAGCTTTTATGCTTTTAAACACTGTACTTTCCTTTTCAAAGTAATGTAACCTCATTTTATTAATACAAGTTAATTTTCAAGTTTATTCTAAATTCTGTCTTATTCAACCTGTTTACTTATTGCAACTTTAAGCTTAATCTGTTTTCAAATCATAATTTCATAAGCTCTTTACTGTTTCAATGAAATTCCTCCCCAAATTTACCTCAGCTTGTTTTGGATGATGAACCAGACTTGGATGGGTTCATAGACAATACCAGCTTATCATAAGATAAGCTGGAGCTAAATTCTAAGCTCTTAAGAGCAAATATTATCCATGTTTAGCTGGGATCAAAGGTTCTAATTCTCTTTTCATTTTTAAGCTCAATTTACTGTTTTGCTTATTTTTTGCCTATTACTGCTTATCTCTTGCTTAATTGTTGCTTATTGTTCTTATTATTGCTTATCCTAAGTAGTTTGTAGCTTTTTATCATGTGTTTTAGGCTTTTAAAGTTTTTGCTTAAAAACTGTCAAAAATCATAAAAATAGCTTAATTAGTATAGCTTATTAAGTAGTGCTTATTTTTTAGTTCTAATTGTTCAATTGATCTAAATTTGTCTTGTGCTAATTCTGTTTTGAGGTTTCATGTGTTTTCTAAATCTGTTTTGAGCTTAAATAGTGAAATCTATATTTAAAGGGGTGTTTGGATCTAACAGTACTAACATAAGTTAGTACTGTTGGATTACTTTTACCTCTTGAATCAGTTTTAACTAGTCTAAATTCAGTCTAAATGATAGTTTAATTCAGATTTTAAAATCTAAAATTTAAAGTTTAGGGTTGTTGAGTCTATAGTTAAAATCTGTAGTCATTAGTTTTATAAACTAGCTTATCTGGTTTGATTTTGTTTAAAGTGCTATTAGATGTCAATTCCAAGCTTGTTTTTGATCATGAATGCAGTAGGAAGTAGTTACATAAGTGTGCTTTAGTTAAAATCTAAATCTGTCATAATTTTCATGTCTATTTTCCAAGTTTTAAAAGTCCATTTTTTATAAGCCAATTTAGATAAGCTAAAGTTAGTTTTAAGGTCTTAAATTTGTTTGCATAAGTTCTTTAGGATACAAGTTTGATCTGTTTTTGGTTTTTTAGTTTTTAAATTCTCTTTTACTAGCTTAAATTTAAAGGCTTAAAAAGCCAATTTGTCTTTCCTTTAATTTGATAAAAATCAGCATGTGCTGATTAAACTGTCACTTTTCCAAGTCTGTTTTCTAGCTTATTTGTAGTCTAAATTTCCTAAAAGTTGTTTTTATGAGTTTATTGGATGCCAAATTCAATCTGTTTACAGCTTGCTTCTTATTTCATGAGCTTAATTGGTCTTAAAATGAGCTCAAAATAGAGCATTTGTCTTTTGAAAACTGCCATCTTAAGTCTAATAGGTTTTTAACTTTTAGAAGCTTTTGAGCTCAATTTGTCAGCTTAATTCCTGTTATATTAGCTTATTAAGTTTAGGATAGGGTCTAGTATTAGCTTATTTGATTTCCTTTTGTTTTTTTAGTTTTAATTCCTAGTCAGTTTTGCTTATTAATCATTTAGTTAAGATTTAGGTAATCTGTCACTTAAAAGCTAGCTTATTCTAGCTTATTTCATAGTTTTAGAAAAAATGTCTTTACAAAATTTGCTTATTTCTAACAGGACTTTAAGATTGTGCAAAACATTTTCAAAAATAAAAATATTTTTCAAAAAGAAAGCCATGGGGATCGAACCCATGACCTCCCCCTTCACACTCAATGCATTTAACACACACTCCTTAACCAAACGTGCCCTTGGGTCTTTTCTGTTTTCATACCAACACATAATTCTTTTAAGCCTTGTTTTCTTTTTAAGCTGTCAGCCTTTAAAAGCTTATTTGCAGCTTATTCTTTAAGTTGTTTGTCCAGTTTTTATTTTTCCTATTTTCTAAACAAGTCAAAGTACTTTTCATAATTTTTCCAAATTTTTATAAAATAGTTTAGTATTTTTAATTAATTTTCTAGATTAAAATAGTTTTTAATTCATAATAAATAAAATCAAAATCAAAAAAATATAATTCTTTTTCTGAAAATTATTTTTAGTCATTTAGGATTTATAAAAATTAGATTTGCATTTTTAGGGTTAAAATTTGAGTTAGTTGCTTAAATGTCGCGTTTTATTAATTCCCGTTTACGTTTTCGTGCTTTATTTCTTAAGTGCTTTAAATGCTTTTCTTGTTTACTTGTTTTTACATGTTTTATTTGTTTTCATCAGTAGAGTTAGAAATCAAAATCAAAATCTTTGAAACCATTCAAAACACGCGATCACGAACCTAACCGGGAGGTTTTTGAGACTACTTTGGTTAAAAGTTTGTTTCTCAAACCCAACGGAAAATACTTACTATACTATAATTGTTTACATCCTAATATACTTATATATATATATATATATATATATATATATATATATATATATATATATATATATATATATATATATATATATATATATATATATATTGTGTGTTTGGGCGTATCAATTAAAAATTAAACCACAATGCTTCAGGTGGTAACTGTATGCGACCCGCCATGGCTGCAAGCGCGAAGTCGTGCTGCCTCGCCGAGATACGGGTGAATCTGACCACCACAATCCAAGAAACTTTGCTAGTATAAAACCACAAAACAAAACATAGCCAAGGCCTAGTTCTCGAAGAACTCATATCTTAGAATAAAGCCACTTAACAATGCTAATACATTGCTTAAAATTCAAATCAAAATGTAGAACGACTTACGATTTAAAGGTGTATCAGAAAATGTAACCAATGCTGAAAACACCACAAATAAGAAAATACTTACAATAAGCAATCCTAAACCACGCTTCGCTGCAGCAACCTCCTTATATCGCCACTATGAACCATGCTTATACACAGCCTATGAGTAACATTGTCGCACACAAATCAAATTCCACATAAATTAAACCACAAATAGTCATAAAAAAGTTTAATAAACTGATTCGTCAATAGTATATATATAATAATATAGGAAAATAATCAACCAATTACCTTTATCCAAGGATTGGTTAAGAATTCTCAAATTAAAATATATATTTAACCGGAAGTTTGATTTCCCGGGTCGTTATGTCCCAACGAGGTGTGCAATTTGAAAATCGAATGACGGATTGATGATTGATGTTTGAATATGACAAAGTTATGATTGGTTTTCTATTACTTCAAGTTAAATATGCAAAAACGATTAAAGAAAACCTAAAAACGAAAGCTAAAATGATTTAAAACTAAAACGGGTACGAAAAACGAGGGTCAAAAACCTAAATTACACAATTTAAACCCTAGAATGAATTTTTCACTTAAAATGGATTCTAAGTGACTAAAAACGAAGTTTAAAAAAAACTAGATCGAAAACGGAGTTAGTTAAGACCAAAAACGAGTCAAAACAAAAACGGGAACGAATCCCGTTCCTTAAAAAGTAAAACTTTGCAAAAATGACCCTACGAAATCTTTAACAATTTTCCTAGAAACTATGTAATAAAAGATAATTTTTAAAAAGTTTATATTTTTTTGACTTTTATTTTATTTTTTATGATTTTTTAAAGTTTTTAATGAAAATAAATTATAAGAAATACTAAATGATTATGAAAAATTCTGAAAAATTCAGGGAAATTAAATTAAGCTACGAAGATTACAAGAAAAATAAGACTCCACAAAAACTGCTTATAATTAAGCAGTTATTAAGCAAACAGGTGAAATAAGCAAAACTGGCTAAACTAGATTAAGTATTAAATGTTGCATGATTTAACTTGAAAAAGACCCCAGGGCAGATGGTTGTGTAGTGTGCGTGTGAGGTGTTGGTTTACAAAGGGGGAGGCCATGGGTTCGACCCCCATGCCTTCCCTTTTTATCAAACATTTTTTTTAATTTTATTTCACAAACTAATAGAACTAATGAAAATGAACATTTTTTATAACTAGAATTATTTGAGAAAACTTATAAATAAGCCAGAAATTGGCTGAAAAGAAGTGACAGTAAAGCTTTTTTTTAAGCTAAATGGATTTTGGACTTTTTCTTTTGGCTTTTTAGACTAAATAAGCTAGCATAAAAATAACTAAACTGAAAAGGAACACTTAAACATATCTATTAAGCACTAGGGATGGAAATTTAACTAGCAGAATAAGCTGGAAAGCACACATTAAAGATTTTAACTATTTGAGCTTTTTAAGACTTAAGTTTTACTAAAACTGTCTAATGCTAGTTAAGCCACTAATAAGCACTTCCAAAATGAACAAGTTGAAAACAAATACCTAGCTATACATATTAAGCAATTTTAAGCAAAAATTACACAATTCCAATAAGCCATAAACAAAGGAAAGCAATTAAGTTATATGATTAAAAATTGGAAAATAGACAGACCAATGGACTACTTGCAGGCATAACAATAAGCTGGTAAAAGCTATCTGAAATACAAAATAAGCTTAAACAGATTGAGAAGGTTGTGTACTGAGCTTATTTTATAATTTTCAGAACCTAAAGACATATTTAGCTTATCTAACTTTTAGCTTAAAAAGTGACTTCTAAAACTGCTTAAACTGCTTTGACAGGATGTTACATAAACACAAAACACAAATGCACACTTATACTACCACACTCTACCGCATTCAAACATTAAAACAACACTAAAACAATATGCACAAACAATTTTTAAAAGCTTAATCAATTAAGCTCTTGAATTCTATTTTATTATGACAGAATTTCAACATCTATTAGAAAAAGTCTTAAAACAAACTTATAAACTATAAAACTCTTAAAAATAGTTTATACTTACTTAACATTAAGCTAGATAAATCAGACTTAGGTAACCCAACCCATGACATAAACCAAATTGACCCATTTTAACTCGTCCCAAACACCCCTTTATAATCTGAATTTGGATCTTTAAGCTGTTTTAGGGTATTTTAAGCCAATGGTTTTAAAAACAAACACTCATACATCGATAATAAGCATAAATAAGCATATTGAAAAAGAAAATACGCACAAATAAGCTGAAAATAAGCTAATGCAGAAAATTAAACTTAAATGAAAGAAAAAGGACTTACCAAAGCCTTAGCTCTAAACTAGGCTATCAATGCTCATTAGAGCTTAATCAACAAAGCTATAGCTTGTGTTTAACAAGCTAGTGAGTCCATAAGCCCATCTATATCCGGCTTATCATCCAAATTATAAGCTGTGGTATTTTTTTGGTATTTTTTGTGACTTTTTTTACTAATTAATTTTTTTTTCTTTTACTTAATAAAAGCAGCTTATAAATAAGCTTAAGTGAAAGCTTTTTGAACACAATAGAGCACTAATCAACAACTTAAGACTTGAATTTAAAACTTGGGTCTTTAACATAAATTCCTCAAAACTTCATAAAACTTTAAAAGTGTTACAATGCTAAAAAAAATATGGTACAATAAGCTGAAAAAGACTTAATTTAAATTGACAATTAAACTAATAAGCTAAGATGATAAGATGAGCTACAAAGGGGTCCTTTTATAGCCGAATTCTTCATTTCTTGAACTTGCAGCTTGTGTTTTCTTTGTGAGAGCTTCCTAAGGTGTGTTAGTTGTGTGAGGGACTTGATAAATCCAATCTCAGCCCTTGAAATCAACTTGTGCTTCTTTATGTCAATCTAAGCCATCGAAAGTACTTGAAAATGGTGAAGGATTGCCAACATGGCAATTATAAAGCTGGGGGGAGATAGTGGGTTGAGGGTGAAGTTTTTACCCATGGGGTAATTGGTGTTGCAGGTTAATAAGGGTGAAGAAGAACCCGTGAGTGGTGTTGGGTTTAAAAGGCGGGAAATTTGGTTTTAACTGGGTAGGGAAAATGTTTGGGCTTTTGGCAAATTCAGTCCCCCAAAGTGTATACTTGTTTTGCAAATCAAGTCCTTGTGTTGTTATGAGTTTGGGGGTTTGGCAGGAATGCCCCCTCAACTCATATAAGTGAATTGCAAAGTCAGTCCTTGTGTGTTATAACTTTAAGGGGTTGGCAGAATTGCCCCCTTAAGTTATATTTCCCTAAAATTGCATTTCCACCCCTTGAGTCTTTTATCCTTTTCTTTTAACTTTGAGATTTGGCAATTGTGGTCCCTCAAGTTGTCTTTTCTGCTTCAGTTTCTCGGAGTTGACTCTGACTTTGTCGGGGTTGACTTTGACTTTGACTGTTTGACTTTTCTGTTGACTTTTTGACTTGGTTGACTTTTTGGCTTTGATTTGGCTTCGTCTTTTCACACATTTCCATTCCGTGCTCAGTTTTGTCGTTTTTGGCTTTGTTTTTCGTCCTTTTGTGTGATATCCGTTTCCTGCACAATACAAATGCAAAACAAACATATATTTGGCAGTTTTTGTCTGTTTTTGGTCATTTAGGTCCGTTTTTAATGGAAAAAGGTATGTGTAATTAAGCACATACCAAAATCCCCCATACTAAGGTATTGCCGTGTCCTCACGCAATGTTATGAAGTAAACATAGTATAACGATTGTGACAAGAACGATAAATCCACTTTTTGCAGCAATATGATATCCGTAAATATCAAATTCCATATCTGGGAATAAGTTATTCAAGTTATCGCCTTCTAGGATCAAGAAACCTGTTGCAACCAAGTAGAGCTCTATGTTCATAGTGATTGATACTATTGTTCTTCCTGTTTTCCCAAAAGCGCGATCCCCTATATCAGGGTAGCTTCTTATAGTTAGATCAGCATCCATACATCTTTGGATCAACAATCCTGTGTAGAAGGTTGTGCTAGCAATTACAAATAGTAGTATCAAGCTGAACCACCCTCCTGTTGCCAATGCGTAAGGAATTGAGAGTATTCCAATTCCTAAAACCACGCCAAAGTTAAAGGAAATTAATCGTAAAAGTTAACTTTCATCTAATAGTGAGTATGTACACCAAGAGCAAATCTTATGAGTCCATACAACTCCACATTTGACAGCCATTAATGGTCAAAGCTACACTAGTTTCACTACAAGAAATACAAGACGGGCGACGAGGGTCTTGGCGAGGACATCAATGTCTTCGCCAAAGGTCACTAAACGACAAGATATTAATACCCTATATGCTTACTGATTAAGAAAAAATATAGAGTATCGAAAAGCAATGAATTAAATAAAAAAGAATACCGGAGAGAGCATTGAGACCATTGAAACAAGTACTTATGAATGAAGCAGTTCCTATGTTTGCCTTTGTTCCTACATCTGATCTACTGCCAAGCAGTAGTGGTATTGTAACACAACAATCTTCCTGTTTTTTGCCTACCATCATCACACTTTATTTATCGAAGGAAAGGGTTGTTAATGTGTAGTGAAATCTTGAATGCATGCACATTAACTTCTCTAGGCTAGTGTTCTTATATAGCAGCCAATTAATTTGCTCCTTAAAATTATAAATCTTAAAATATGGGTATTGGGTAGGGTCATGCTATCGAACCCACTATCTAATTTTTATCAGGCCCGAGTTTGTGTGTGGGTTCTGTTCATTAGGCTATCCTCGTTAAGAACACCGGACGACCTACATTTTTTCTGTTACATCAGCTTTCTTTTTTCGACGACTTACAGACGACCTTTTTAGCCCCCTACTTTTTTTAACAACAAAATTAATTTCATTAATAATAAAAAAAACCATTACATAAAACCAATATTTCAAATACATTTGACTTTCGTTGATCATCTCTGGTCTAGTATCGATGATTCAAGACGGCGTTTATTTCCTAATAGGCCAAAACAAAAATTTTTTTTCCCTTGATGCCTGTTTATCATAAACGAATTACTTTCTCCTGGTGCATAGCATAAGTAAACAACAAGCCATGGTGTTTAAAGTTGATTTGCCAAGGCTTATAGATTCGATAAGGTATTTTTAAGAAGATTGCTTAAGCTTTTTGGATTCGTTTCTAAATGGTGTTCGTGGATTTCGGGGTTGCTTACACCTATATGCCTTCGGTCCTCCTTAATGGTAGTCAACGCCGAATTCCAATTTCAATGATGGTTGAAGCGAAGGAGATTCCTTTGGCCCCTAACCTTTTTATCTTAATTATGAAGTCTCTTCATCTTTCCGTATCTAGGGAGCCTCTGAGGCGGGATTTTAAGGCCTCAAAATTGGTTCTTCTCTAATATTTCCCCATCTTTTTTATGCGGATTGATGCGGTCTTTATTAGTGAGTGGTCTATTGCTAATCTATACATTACTCCACACACCCAAGCTTCCCTCATTGTTTGTTCTTGCGGTTGTCACTGTACCTCTCGATCATCTTAAGAAAGTCACCTTCTAGGAGTCGGGATTCGAAGTGAAGATTGTTAATGCTGACAGCTTTAATTTTGGTTGTTACGACTAATGAAACCCCTTTTAATACTTAGGGTTGATGGTTGGAGGTAATAGCTCGACTTTTCAATGGCATGACGATCGATTGGTAAACTTAAGTCTCGACATCTAATTGAAACTAAAAACTTTATCTGTTGGAGGAAGCTTACCTTTTAAAAAGATCGGTCTTAGGGTCGAACAACTATTTATAATATGTCCATCTAAAGGTACCAAAGTCGGTGATTACAACGATGGAGGTCCATACTAGAAATTTTTTATCAATGGTGTTCAATGCGACGAGAGGAAAATAGTGTGGATCAAATGGGCCAAGGTTCTTGCGTCCAAGAAGTATGAGAGGTTTAGGTGTCTCAACTTTTATGCTTTAAATAGGTAGCGCACCTTTTCAAATGGGTGGGAGAGTCATATCACGGATAATTCATTTAGGTGTCGTCTCATCAGTCAAGGCAAGGAGCTCCTCATTGATATAAATTATCTCCGTTCGTAACACGACTGGAAATCCATTAATCGGTAGGTGCATATGCTTTAAAGAATCGTGTGTTAACTAATGCCTTTCTCACTGTCATATTCGTGGGGTAATGGTTTGCGCACACAATTTTGAATGAAGTTTGGATTGGTGACAACTCAACTCGTGTTATTTCCACGAATTTATGCTTTGGAGATTAATAAAGATTAGTGACGAGGCTGATAAACTGCAATTCTCGTTACCTCTTCTTTTCGTCAGTTCTGTTTGAGGAGGGGATGAATCTTCTCCATTAATTCTTCTTCAAACGTATATTGATAGGGACATTGTTTTTGTCCTAATATGGTAGGAAAGATGGGTGTGGGATTTAAATGGAGAAGGTTTTTTCGGGTCCAAAGATTTCGTATTCTTCATGAATGAATTTTTCTTGGCCGACAGCCCTTACAGCTACTCCGATGTTTAAATTTGTTCCAATAAAAATATAAGTTTTTGCTTGGAAGTTTTCCTAAGATCAGTTCACTACTCGATCCAATTTACAACATCGTGGTGTCCTAGTTTCTGATCTTTTATGTCCGCTTTGCTCCTCTGCTCAGGAAGATTCCTCGCACTTGTTCTTCAGTTGCAGATTGGCTACGGATATCGTCAGGCTCGTATGCCGCTGGTGGAATCTATCATGACGCCCCTAGTTCATATGCTGATTGGAGGCTTAATTGGTTCAATTCCATCAGATTAATCTCTAAAGTTAAAGATTTGCTGGAAGAAGTTCTTTATATAACTTGGTGGAGCGTATGGATGTTTCGTAATCAGTTGCTCTTCTCGACGATAATGCCCCATCGTTAAAGATGTTATTTTTTGACGATATTAGTTTCGCGCTTCTTTCACTTTGTGGCCTTTCTCTAGATGTAATGTTACTTTTAGTTGGGATAGTTGGCTGCAACACCCCTATGTATCTCTTTTGTAATTCTTTTCTAAGCTTCTTTGCAGATGGAGTTTTATAAATAGTTGCCGTTCTAAAAAATAGTTTATTAGTTATATGTAACTTATTACTTACTTATAAATAAATGACAACAAAACAAAACTTCAAAGACTTAAAAGTGTAACTTAATTATTTATTAAAAAGAATCAATAAGATCTCACCTTTTTCCCAAGTTATTAATTCTGCAACATCCCAAACAAAAATAAATCACATGTTTTTTTATTAGGCTAATACACAAAACAAAACAAGTAAATAAGAAAAAAAGGGAGAAATGTGGCTTAACTCGGTTATGACCACGACCAATTCGTGCCAAACCATCTTTAGCGACCGACAAGCATGACCTAGCCACAATGGCTTGACCAACAACGACCGGGAGTCGACCACAAGGTCGACCGACCTATTGTGGGTGGCCTTAGGGTTTTTAGGTTTCATTGTATTATTATTATTATTAATATTTGATGAATATATGTGGGTTCGGGTTCGGGTTCATTAGGTTTTTTAGGTTTCATTGTATTATCTTCATTGCATTTTACTAACTAATTTATCTTTTAAAAAATTCTTATAGCCAGTCGCCCATCGAGCGGGCTTTGAGGCTAGTTTGATGAATAATACAAAGTATCTCATCGGATTTTAAATGTTTAACATGGTATCGAAGCTCTAGGTCTGATCCTCACACCCGGTCGGCCACCTTGAGCGGCCGCCTCAACAACACCCCGTCAAACCCTAGCCACCAGCGTTTATTTGGAAAAAAAACAAAAAACAAAAGCTACAGCCCATTATTTCAGCCATAACTCATAAACCGTAAAGAGTCAGACGAGATCGGTCATGTTCGAGTCTTATAATATATCGACTAATAATTTTAACATTTTATCTTTGTTTAGATTCATTATTATTTTTTTGAATCACATTTTGCCCATTTTACTTAAAATCAAACTAATATTTTAAATGAGACTTAAACTTATAACCTAGTAGCTCGTTGATGAACACTCACATATCGCTAGGTAAAGGCTCTTTGGTCATGTGTTTATTTTTTATGTAAAACACGTATTTTTGAGATACGTGTTATTTACGTTTTCTTTTTTGAACAATGTTATTTACGTATTAAAAACACCGATCTAAATATTTATCTGAAATGTCCCACATGTTTTCACAGCCCATAAAAAATTCGATGATGTACGTGTCTGTGGTCTCAATTATCCTGCAGTACACATTAGAATTATTGCCACGTTTAAAATTTATAGATAGAAACGTATCAATCAAATAAAACCAAAGGGTTAATAGTACATGTGATTATAAAATTTGTCATTTTTTATTATAAAACTCATATGCTCACAATATAGTAGTATGATGAATAAACAGTGCAACGCGTTAACTCTTTATTTTATTCGATCATAAAGAAAGAATTAAAAGCACCTAGTTAAACTAAGTTTGTTAGCTAAGCATCACAATCTCAAGTCTCAATGTTATTATGTGTTTGGATTCATCCATTTTTGGTTTTACTAGCTAGTGAGTTACTGATGCATAAAAAAATGAAAATAATGTCATTAAAAAATGTTAAAGGTACTTTCAAACTAAATACAACATGTGCATCATCGCACGAATCATATCAAGATTTACAATCATTTCATTCGCGATTGACCAAGTGACGGCGTGTTGCACGTTCCTTCTGTTACCAATTTGCGTATATCTTCACCAAACGTCTATGTGTTATTTGATGATTTTCGATCTAGTATGAGCGTTCGTTCAGCTCCGACTGCGGGTAGTTATCATTGGGTCTAGCCCATGTGTTTAATAATTATTTTGTCTAGCCCGTTTATCTCATGTGTTGTGTCCATAATAGTGAAACATGTGTGGTTCAAGTTAGAGCATCTGTGATATCCTAAATAATTTCACGATTTTGACTATTTAAATAGCTAGATCCGAATATGACTTATGAATGGGTATATATATTGAAAATTACATATAACCACCAAAATTTATTTTATTTAGTAACATATATTGCAAAATCCTAATAAGCAGAATAGCACACGAGATAAACAACATTAAGTATATATAATTTTGTTTATATCCAAATATCCGATGGATTAAATGAGCCTTCACAAGTTTGTTTATGAAACATGATAAATAACAGCTTCCCATAAATAGATAGGATCGAGACATTGATACTTAGGAGTACGATAATAATATTCTTGAAAATCATTTTGATGACCAATATATCTTCTCATCTAGATGCAATATCATTCTTATATGTGATCCAAAATAGATTCGTTAGCGGTAAAGGAATACATTCGCGTAATGCAACTCTAATATAAAGTTTATTATTCACATGAGCAATCACAATAGTCTCATGTGGATCTGATTGCGATTGGCCAGACTAGGGGTGAGAAGAAACCGCAAATCGCAAAACCGTAAAAATCGCAAAAAACCGAATCACCGGCAAAAAACAGCGGATCTGTTTTAAGAAAAAAAAACTGCAAAATGAGGTGCGGTTGCGGTTTTACTCGTAAAACCGAACCACAAAACCCGCACCACACTGCACATTGATTATTTTAAACCGAAAAACGACACACTATTTATTTAATGTGCTTTATAAGTGTAACACCCCCAAAAATGTGTCGCAGCGGAAATATGTCTGGAGGGTCGTTAACATCATAATACACAAACAGCTAGATAAACAATAGAACGACCTCAAAAAAAAATTGTTTGTCGTTATGAAAATGTAATCTCCTTCATAATACACAGCGCTAGATACAAGAGAACGACCTCTAAATGTGTCGTTTGAAAAGTAATCTCGTTGATTTCTTTGAAATTGATATAACATTTGTCCCATTATTGCATCACACTGAAAAGCTTGAAGGTATAGACTCCAATGCACATCAGAAAGCCAAGCATCTAATTTACCTGAGAAAAACATGCTTAAAAAGTGTCAACATTAAAGTTGGTGAGTTCATAGGTTTTTGTATACACAAATGTTGATCTAAAGTTCTGTAAAGTGTGTATGACCATTTAAATCCTTAAATGTCCTTCCAAAATGTATGTATGATTTTTAGAAATCAATTAGTTGTAAAGTATGCATGACCATTTCAATCCCCAAATAGTCACAAAAATGTACGTATGAACGTTGAACCGCAATCGTTCAAAGTATGCATGATAATTGAAAATATCACGAAATGTTTCAAGTATGTATTGCCACTCTATTTAAGGCACAGTAAATATTCATGTGTGTATAAAACAATGATTACAATTACTCTAAGTTCATGAAACTGCGACGTAGACTTGTATGTATGCCACTTTATTCAAGGCACAGTAAGAGTGTACCCATCGTAGGTGTTCCCTCCAAGAACACCCGGGCATTTGAAATAATATGTACCCATCATAGGTGTCCCTCTATGAACACCGATGCATTATGAAAATAATTCTGGACCATAATAGGTGTCCCCTCCCAAGAACCCCTGGGCATTTCTGAAAATGTTCATTGTGATATGTAATTGTTGGCCCTGAACGAACTCAACCAATCGTGTTCCGACATGTTATACCGTTAGTTTGCCCAGTGATTGCTAATCACCTGAACGGGAATTGTCAATCCGAATAGATCTATATCATAACATTCGCGCTCACCCTACCAAGTGATTACAGTATCATGCAACCTAAGCTAATTGTAATCCATAAATGTATTAGTTATGTTTTTTCGTTCAAAATTAAACCAAGTATTGTATCTCCTCGCGGGATATATAAATGAGTATGTAAATCAAAAAAAAAAAAAGGGGTAATTCAACCACGTAATTGATTTGTAAACAAGCATGTTCTCACCCCAAAAATATATGTAAAACTTGAAAAACGTGGGGCTATAAACTCACATTGATGTTGTAGAACGATTGGCAGAACTGTACATATTAAGCATAACACGAACGGAAACCGAAATGGCTCGACCAAGAAGTTGTGGTTTATCTTAACGGTTATGATCCACTAGCCTAGGATAATGTATTTGGGTTTTTTGATGGATGAGTACATCAACGCGACACGTTGATAAAGATTTAGAATTCAAGTTGTAATAGTTTGGTGGTTGGTTAAATAAAATAAATCAAAAAGTAAACGCAAAGTGTGTAATATATTCCGTATATATTACATATGGAAAAAATGAACAAGTATATAATTCGTACCATGAATTATATAACAAAGAAAACTAATTAAATAAATAAAATGTTCTTGTATAGATGTAAACGATGTTTTAAGATTACAAATTATGTTAAACGATGTTTGTAAAGCTTTTACAAAAGTTATGACTTCATCTTCTAGTCGGGAATTATAAAATAATATTTTATAATCTAGTATATTGTTTCCTTGACGGGTTTTAGTTAAAATGGTTGTCCTATCTATAAAAGTATAGTTCCCGTTTGTTCATCCGATTATTGTATAAATACAAATTAACAATCTTTAAACTATATAACTTCGTCTTTTATCAGTTTTTCTAAGTTAATAGAGATTATAATGTAGTCTATTAAGTATAGTAGTTTATAGATTTTTCGGCATAATCTATTCGTTTATAATACGTTTCCCATGTGTATAAAATCCAATGTTTTCCACTTAATCAATCAATGTTGCAATACTCGCGTGTTTCAATTTCAATATATATGTATATAAATGATATGTGAGAAATCACATATCCTTTCTATATCAAAAATGTCCCTAAAAAGATAAAATTATGCATAAAATGCTTGTATATTGCTTGTTTTGTCTTTGTGATTGTGTAGGTACGTATATTACAAATAACACAAGAAAACGGTCAAATCCGGACAAACACGGACACGGGAACGAAAAGAGTACAAAAGAGCCGGAAGATTGTTATCAATGGTCAACATAGTCAACTCTTGGTCAACCCTGGTCAAACATGTGAAGTCAAAACCCCAAAATACCCAAAACAGTCCCTCATAGTTAACCCTTATAACCAACCTTATAACCAAGCCCAAACCTCATCACCCGGCCCAAATCCATTTTTATAAATCCTGGGCCCAAAGTCAACCCTCACACACCTGGGTCAAACAAAGATATAAAAAGAAAAAAATGGCGCGGGAATTCATTTTTACTGTTTATCTCCTTCTTCGTTTTAACCTCCCGTCAAAATCAAAGGGGTAATTAAAATTGATGATGTGGCTCTATGATTCAAGTACCAAGGTACGATGTGGCAGAGTTAGATGTCACAAAAGCCTCTCATTGGCCAAGATACCTCAAGAAGGGACACCCAGATAAATGAAAGAAACACACAAGGACAAGTTTTTTTACACTAAATCCTAGCCAAAAGAAGCACAAAAGGTCTGACACACGGAATGCCACGTTGGCAATCCGTGTGCTCATCATTTAATCCAACGGTGATGAATGGGAATCTAATTATTGGAAATTAATGAAGGGTCGTGATCAAATGGATGAGGAGCGGGCTAGACTCCTAGAAGTTTCACTCAAAGGCTATAAATAGATAGCAAGCCTCATACACACAACATCTTCTTTTTCT
>BQNB010111329.1:0-22374 GCA_026074375.1 Tanacetum coccineum
ATTCAAAACCATAACTGCCTGCGATATTTTCCATATATACGAATCTAGAATACCATCCATAAAATTCTCACTCATATTCTGCTGTTTTAAATGAGATACCGTTCCCATATAACACGCATTCAAAACCATAACTGCCTGTGATATTTTCCATATATACGAATCCAGAATACCATCCATAAAATTCACACTCATATTCTGTTGTTTTATCTCAAACACCAATAGCAGATCAACAAACCACGTATACAACAGCAGATCAAAACAAATATATTATGCTTGCTGCTTTTTCGAATATGATCATTAAAGAACCTGCTGCTCAATTACTTGCTTCTATTTACACCACGATCCATAACCTATTGTGACTGCTAAAAACCACAAGCTGCTGCCTTTAAACACATGCCCATCTGCTGTTCCTCATGAATGACAAACCAGAAACATATCATACAGCCCTCGTACATATCTTATATCGTCTGTTACTTCTTTTGACATACTTCTTATGATCTGTGATCGTGACCTGTTTCTTCTTCACACATTAAGAACACAATAATCTTGCTAGAATGAAAACCTTTAGAGCTTAAACACCATAAACTTTTACAAACTAGCAGATCTAGCACCATAGTTGCAATATATGAGCAGATCTAAAAACGAACAAGCACAAAAATAGAAAACCGAATACCATTGTTGCTGCACATGATTAGATCCAAAATTAGGGTTTATGAGAAACCTTAGTTACCCATGTTGACCACTAGTAACATCAGCAGCACCATCAGTTTTCACGATTTAAGGTTTGCATAAAAACCTTAGTTACGCCGTCATTATTTTCTTCATGCAGGGCGACACAAAAACCTTGTATAAACCTTAGATATCAAGAGCAACCTGCTCTGATACCAATTGTGGAAACCTAATTGTAGGCTTCATAGATTGTTTTGCCCATCTATGATATAATAACATTGAATGATATAAAGCACATCGGAATAACAAATAAGAACATCAATGTTATCACAAGGTTTTCTTTATTCATACTAATAAACTATAAACTAACTAATAAGCTAACTGCTAATAAGCTAACTATTAGACTCTCATTGGAGAGATCTAACTATGATGGATGTATAAAACAGACGCCTCTAATACCCTTTATATAGAGGGTTTACAAGAAAACCTAGCTTACAAAGAAAGCTAACTTAATATTTCACATTAAGTCCTTGTTGTTTCATCTTTCTTCATTTATGCATATTTAGTTTTGTAATCATCAAATCTCAGATCCCAACACATTAATCTTTCAATATGTCTATGTGTTGTTTGATTAATTGTTCTTAACTTATCATTAACATGCTTGGCTAGATCTATTAGTGTTTGCTTATGATTGCATGTAAATTAGTATGCAGATCTTAATAATATTGCTTTTTGTTGATGTGTGTGCGTGTTGGGCTCTAGAACACTAGCTACTTAATTTCCTGCAACGATGCCTAGAGTAACATGATTGTGTAGAAAGGATTCCATCAGTAATAGTTTTCATACTACCTAACCCATTTATGGATGATCACCTTTTGAGGTATTTTAATGCGCGTAATATACTCTTAGGGGATTTGTAATAGTCTTCATACTACCTTACTTTTGCATTGCCTTAACGGAATACTACGTAGACGGCGTTTTCGTGTAATTCGACAAGAATCAAGAAATACTTACACATAACATCACAAGTGTGACAAAGCAATATAGTTAAGAGAATCATACTAAGGATCATGCATGACTAAGTAAACACTTCTACTTTATTATACGAGTTCCCACCAAATTAGTTTAGTTTAATTAGTTAATTAGTTAAAATCAACCACCTTCAAACCTCAGATTTACTTGTTTTTATAAAAATATAAAAATACAAAAATATTCTTCTTTCAAGCCTCTAGACCTTAGTTGCATTTAGTTTGATCCTTCCTAACCTATTCCCCACGAAAACGATAACAACCCCCGAGTCTTGCCTATACTACACTACAACAGTTAGGTACACTGCCTAGGGAGTTGATGTGTGTTTTGCAAGCTTTAAATTTATAATAACTAGAAATACCGATTTTGACTAAAAACACAACATTCGGGCAAGTATACCCTATTCGATTGTAATATAGGATTAGGTAAGTTCATGTCGTTCCACGAGAATTGAAGTTTTCATAGTTTGTAATTAAGGTGCTAAGGCTAAAATGATTGTCACGGATCAAATTAACCAAATCGTGCATATATCGAATAGAAGGATGATTCAAGTAAATGATTAAAGTATGTTTGTTTAGGCAATGATCACTATGACAATGAAGTATTTAGGATAGTGTTTACAAGTTTAGAGATAAAGATTTCACAAGTTACAAATCCTTTCGGCCTTTATATATAACGAGTGATTATATCGATTAATAACAACAAATCCTTTCGGTCTTTATAAGTTATTATAACCAATATATTAAGTTGAATGATTAAACACATATATAAAAGAACCTTTTCAGCCTATATTCTTGGTTAAAATGTGTTTTACCAATTCAATATACACATATCCAAATGCCCCATATCCTAGATCACATATTGCCTAAACAAATACAAGATGACTACTCCATGATCAAAGAAGTAACAAAACACATAACATTCATCGTGAATTCAGTAAAAATCATATTCAAAAGATAAACAAGATTTATACCAACTTTAAGAGCAAATGTTTAATGATTTCACAAGTTTTCCCAATGAAAACTTTATTATATTCAAAGTAAACACGAAAACTATAAACAATTCTGTTACAATCGCTTATAGATTCGAATTACACTTCAATGCTACTTCCTTGGATGGATTAAAAAATCAGTAATTGTTGGTATGAAGAGTGTGGTTGGTAGTTCGATGGTGGTGATTGGGTGGTTTTGTAGAGTGGTGTTTAGATCCTTGGTTTGTCAAGCCAAGATCACAAAAAATCCCTATTTTAAGTGTTCTAAACGAACTAGAATAATTTGTGTGAGAGTTTGTGAAATAAGAGAACCAAGAAGGGTATTTATAGGCTGTTCAGGGGCCAAAAACCACCGCACAAACTTATTTATACGCCGCACTTTGGGAGTTAATGCACATTTCATTTAATTACCTTTAATTTTCTCGACCGCCTCAAAAGTGCGCCGCACTTTGGCCAAAATCACCGCACTTTTGGGTAATTTCAGCACTTGGATTTTTTCAAGAATGTAGATAATTGAATTCTCTTCGCGTGACCGCTTGAACCAACTAAAACGGAGTTCGTATGACCGAGTTATGGCTAAAACAGTGAACATGTGTCGGGAAGCATTCGGCTTGAGTTTACTTCTTCGTTTAAGCTCCATATCTTCGTGTAATCTTCCGTATTCTTCCACGACACGTACCTAGAACATATAATAGCAAAAATACTTGATTAAGTATCGAAGGTTCACGAGAAATGATCAAATATATATAAATAACGTCACCGAAAACATGTATAATTAAGGCGTTATCAAATCCCTCCACACTTAGCTATTGCTTGCCCTCAAGCAATCAAAGCGGAAAAAAATAAGATCATTTATCGTGACGTGGAGAAAATTTTGATTTAACAAATGTTTACATATTCAGTAACTTTTCACGCATAGACATATAACTGGGCACCTCACATAAGGAATGTGTTTGTTTAATATTCACTCGAGTCACTCGGATAGGGTTTATATTTTTGTGAAGCTACTCATTTGCACAGACATAATCAAGATAGCTACCATATGCTTGTACGAGACACATAAACATAACCGATGGGGCGTGAGCACCCGAAAAAATCTCAAAGAGGCCAAATGTGATAACGAGGTGGGTTAATAACTAAAACTCTTGTGCCGAAAGGCCCGGAACTTGAGCCTTATACTTTGAACTTTATTTCTTCCACTTTCTTCTCTTTTTCTCTTCCTTTTTTCAATTTTTTTTCTTATACTTGTGATAACTAAGGCAGAGAACTGTGATCTTTCGGGCACAAACTTCATGATGTAACATAAGAACTTCAGCGATTTTAGTACTAAAAGCGAGTGCTATAGATATAGGAACTTCTTGAGATTTATTTCATCTCTTATCATACGGAATTGTCTATAAATTAATCTCACTGCGGTTAGTAAATAAAGATCAAGCACAAGTTCTAGAGCTACTAAATTACCGGCTCACTCATATAATTTTCAACCAATACCATTGCTCCAGAAAAGACGACAAACTACAAATACACAGCCATAACGACGGATGAGACACTTGCAATTGCATTCAAACCTTAACTCGAACAAGCTAAAGACATCAATTATCTTAGGTACCAAAGGTGGATACCTGAATTCTTTTAAGGTTAAATTTCTCACAATTTTAGTGGACTGTTTTTGTGCTAGTTATAGTGTTAATCCGGGTGGATTTGTCTTACTAAGAGTATTCATTTTTAATTTTAAATGGAAATCATATATTAATTTTTTTTAATTTTCCAGAAAATATCAGTTGAAAATTTTCCTTAGATCGCAGGTTAAACATGGAGAGATATGATTAATTTTTCCTATTTGGCTTTCCTCCACACTTAAGTTGAACATTGCCCTCAATGTAAAAAGTGATAATTAAGATAAAATAGGGAAAATTAAGGGAAAACGGTACTTCCCGAGGCTCATAAGTGCTCGGTTGAATTATGAAAGATACGGCGCAAAACAGAATGCCAAGCATGTGAATTCAACCATATGTAATATTATAATTCAAATATATCACTTCCCCAAGTGATAAGCTATCACCACAAGTCCAAGCATCGCCTGTTTTATTTAATCTGCAAAATAAACACAACTACAGAAAATCAAAAAATTCCAAAGTGCACTTTCGTAGGCAACACGATTGCATTTAGTGTGTGCAACAAGCCTTTAAACCCCTCGGTGTCCCGAGTGGACGAGTTATAGTCTCGTTAGGGTTTCTAGCAAAGACACCCACAAAGTTCGTTATATTCTTTTTGGGTACAGAAATCAAGGTAAGAAACACACCAGCCAAATGCGTGGCATACTTAAAAACTGCAAAGTTTTTATTTTATATAGATATATATTTTTAGTTTTAGTTTTTTTATAGGTTTATTATTATTTACTATTACTATTATTATTATTATTACTATACTTAACTTGATTTAAGATTCCTTAATGATACGGTTCAACTGGGGATGATCCACTTTAAAAGCTTGAGGGTATGACATTTTTGGTATGTACTCACGGAAAGGATAATCTTTTGATTTTACCACATAGTATCCCCTTTTCGATGTTTTAATAGGTTTATTTTTTTATTTTATTGTTAACGATAATAGGAGGTGGTGGATCTTTTTGAGTTTTCGAACAGTCAACGGACTTTCCACTCCCGGTGAATACGACATTCACTTCCTTGGTGTGAGCTTGAGGAGGAGGTGGGTCGGTCCTCTCGGTTTGTTCTAAAGATACGTTTTGAGATTTCGACCATTCAGCTATTTTTCTTTTCATGTTTTAAAGTTTAGTTTGGAAATTACTTTCGTTTTTCTTTATTTTTAAAATCATATCATTAACGTTGTTCTTAAAAAATATATTTGTAACTCTTTGACCATCCAAGAATTTGGTGATTGATTTTTCAAGATCAATTTTAGATTGATCATCTCTGTTAAAAAGTTTATCATGAACAGTTCTCATGCTACGGATACAGCTTTTTAAATCTTTGAGATTATTTCTCACATCATTGTTTAATTATGTGAGTGATTTCTTGGAATCATTAGGATCATAATGGGATTGACGAGAATACGAATCATAAGAATCTTGGTTTTGATAACCTCCAGATTGGATAGAATTGGGTTCATGACGTTCACACATCGGCGTGTCATCGTTCTTAGAAGTGTGGTCACCTCCGCGGTTATTATAATTCTTACGTATCTCATGCATCTCCTCTTTTAAGCTTTGAAATTGAAAATCCATTTTTATAGTTAGAGCTTCCAATTTTTCCATTAATCGATAATTATCATCATTATTACTTCCATCGGCCAAAGGAACAGATTCTTGAGTGGGTTTCATTTGGAGTTTGTTGGACCAATCAAGTTCGAAAAGGACTTTGTCATCAAGAAATTGAAAAGCTTGACAACTTCACTTTGAGTTTCACCATATTTGAACATGTCGCAGATTGTGAGAAATTCACGGATGTGGTCATGCGGATCGACCCGCAGATAACCATCGAATTTATTTTCCCAAATCATTTTCAAGTGGGTACTGTTGATAACAAAGTTATCATCAACATTTGGTTGAACAATGGAAGAATTAGGAGTCGATGCTACAGTCTTAGCATTTTCCCACATAGGTTGATCATCGGGATCAAGGCTTATTATTTCTTGGAGTGGTAAATTTGGTTGGGTTTTGACATTCTCTTCAGGTATATTTATGATGACAAATTCATTAACGATAAGATGTTCGGTGGAAGATTTGCGTGATTCGATCGGAATGGATTCTTTTTGGATAATTTTAAATTTACAAGACCTTTTTATTAAATTTTTATTTAATTTATATATTAGACGTTCTGCAAAGATAGGGGACTTATCATACGTTAAGCATTTTGTAAAAAGACATTTATATATATATAATTAAGGTTAATAGGATAATATTTCAAATAAAATATTTATTTTCATATATTTTATACATTTTTTATAGCATTCTATATATATATATATATATTAGATATATTTTAGTTTTTATTATATATATATATAGAAAATAAGGATAAATAGATAATTTTTTTCAGATAGATAGAGTGCGGCGTATTTTAGAAAAAGTGCGCCGGCTTTTCTGAAAATTTTGTTTTTTTCTTTTTTGATTTTTTTTCGAATAAACTAAATATGAACAAATTTACAAGGTAATATGATCAGATGATTAAAAATCCTGACAAAAGCAGTTTAGGGTTTTGGTTTTGGTTTTTGAAATCAGATTCTGTTTGTGAAAATTTGCAGAAAGTGCGGCGTACTTGGTTAAAGTGCGGCGTACTTTCTGGGATTACAGGAAAACCGGCGCACAAATAGTATGTGCGGCGTACGTTCTAAAAAAAAGAAAAAAATGACTTTTGGTTCAGTTTGCAAGAAAACTGTACGGCGAGTTTGCAAAATTTGTATTGCAAAATTGTAAATAACTTTATGAGAAACAAAACAGCACCAAAAATAAGCAACAAACTGATAACAACTTAAACAATTCCCCGGCAGCGGCGCCAAAAACGTGATGTGTGTTTTGCAAGCTTTAAATTTATAATAACTAGAAATACTAATTTTGACTAAAAACATAACATTTGGGCAAGTATACCCTATTCGAGTGTAATATAGGATTAGGTAAGTCCAGGTAGTTCCACGGGAATTGAAGTTTTCATAGTTGTAATTAAGGTGCTAAGGCTAAAATGATTGTCACGGATCAAATTAACCAAATCGTGCATATATCGAATAGAATGATGATTCAAGTAAATGATTAAAGTATGTTTGTTTAGGCAATGATCACTATGACAATGAAGTATTTAGGATAGTGTTTAAAAGTTTAGAGAATAAAGATTTCATAATTTACAAATCCTTTCGGCCTTTAAATATAACGAGTGATTATATCGATTAATAACAACAAATCCTTTCAGCCTTTATAAGTTATTATAGCCAATATATTAAGTCAAATGATTAAACATGTATATATAAAAACCCCTTCGGTCTATCTTCATGGATAAAATATGTTTTACTAATTCAATAAACAACATATCCAAACACTCCATATCTCAGATCACATATTGCCCAAACAAACACAAGATGACTACTCCATGATCAAAGAAGTAACAAAACACATAGCATTCATCGTGAATTTAGTAAAGATCATATTCAAAAGATAAACAAGATTTATACCAACTTTAAGAGCAAATGTTTGATGATTTCACAAGTTTTTCCAATGAAAACTTTATTATATTCAAAGTAAACCCGGAAACTATGAACAATTCTGTCACAATCGCTTAAAGATTCGAATTACACTTCAATGCTACTTCCTTGGATGGATTAAAATCTAAAAATTGATGGTGGAGAGTGGTGTTAGTCGATGGTGGTTTGAAGGGGTGTTTGGATCCTTGGTTTGTCAAGCCAAGATCACTAAAAATCCCTATTTTAAGTGTTCTAAACGAACTAGAATGATTTGTGTGAGAGTGTGTGAAATGAGAGAACCAAGGAGGGTATTTATAGGCTACTCAGGGGTCAAAAATCGCTGCACAAACTTATTTGTGCGCCGCACTTCGAGAGTTAATGCACACTTCATTATTGCCTTTGATTTTCTCCACTGCCTCAAAAGTGCGTCGCACTTTGGCCAAAACCGCCACACTTTTAGGCAATTTCAGCACTTTGTTTTTTTAAGGTTATAGATAATTGAATTCTCTTCTTATGGCCACTTGAACCAACTAAAACGGAGTTCGTATGACTGAGTTATGGCCAAAACAGTGAACATGTGTCGGGAATCATTCTACTTGAGTTTACTTCTTCGCTTAAGCTCCATATCTTCGTGTAATCTTTCGTATTCTTCCACGACACATACCTAGAACATATAATAGCAAATATACTTGATTTAGTACCGAAAGTTCACGAGAAATGATCAAATATATATAAATAACGCCGCCGAAAACATGTATAATTAAGGCGTTATCAAGAGTTGTAAAACTTAGTGCGTTTACAGCAACCGCATCAAAGTTTTTGGTGCCACTGCCTGGGAATAGTTAGGTTTCAAGCTCTATTTAGCTTAACTCTACTCTCTTGATTCCTATCAAGTGAGATTTTATTTTCTGTCAATTAGCTTTTTTGTAGTCTATCTTTTCTTCGTGTAATTATTCGTAAGTAACCGAGTCTTCACAATGGGAAACACAAACACACCAACATCACCCAATCCACCAACCTCACTAGTAGTGGAAAAGGTCTTTAAGCTTAATTCACTCCTCGAGTCATTGAATTTAGTTCCATCATCAGTCTTAAACGTCGTTTGTAAGAAGGAAAAAGATAGCGATTTAATGCTCATAGAATTAATAAAAAGGTATGATGATTCTACTAGAGAAGAGTTAGAGGAAAATGATAATTTAGGTGAAGAAAAAGGATTAGGAATAGAGTAATTTGACAAGTTTCCAACTAAAAACGAATTAGCATACCATAAGTACTTAATGTGTGTCCTAATTCCATCCTTGTTCTTTAGGAACCCCATCATTATAGGAGGAAACCCATTGAATTTTAAGATACCATGCAACTTAGGGCATGTACACATTGGGAAAGCCTACCTAGACCTTAAATCACCTATAAACATCATGACCCGAGCACAATATAACTGGATAAGGAGAGAACAACTTGAGCCTAGGGAAGATCTTGAAAGCCTAGGAAGCATAAGTAATTTCACAGGAAGAATTAGAGGAATGCATGTTTTTGTAGAAAACTTTACTTATGTTTTGGATTTTGTGGTTGTTGAGGATATCAGTTCGACTATAGACCCTAGATTGTCACAAGTAGTACTTGTAAAGCCTTTTGTTGAACTATTCAACATGACTTATGATTTATCATTAGGAATAGTGAAGTTCACAAATGGAGTCGATGAAATTTCTTATAAAATGCCCCATAATATAGAGCAATATGATTCATTGTCGGATATGGAAAGGGAGCATTTACCCTCAGTCTACTTTAGGAATGAGGAGGATAGAAGAGAAGGAGTCGATTATGTGATGAGTAAGATATTAGGGGTCTATAAAGAATGTTTAGAGTTAAGACCCGAATACCAAACCGAACTTAAAGAGAATGGTAGTGGAAGTGAAGTGAGTAACAAAGGAGGACTCACGTAAAGAATAGGACTCCGAGTCTAGCTAAAAGACTCTTTAATAAACAAAAACGCTTATTAGGAGGCAACCCAATCTTTTAATTCTTGCAAATTAGGTGTGTCATGTGTTATAATTCTTTATCGTTTATTTTAATTGTTTGAATCATGTGTAATCATGCTTTGTTTTGTCTTTAACTTCGTCTTAGTTACAATCAAAGGTATTTTGCATAGTAAGTGTATGGGAAATATTCGGTTTCTAAGAACCATTCAAACATGTTAAATGAATAATCTAGATTAATTCGCGTCTTGTGTGTCATGTCTTAAGTCATATGATTGTGTTAATTATTTTGTGGTTTTGCAGTAATTTTTGTAGGAAATAACTAATGGGACTTGTGTGCAGGAATTTTTTTAGAAAAGAAATTTTTTCTTTTTACAGTGGTTAGAGGCGGCGTCAAGATTTTTCTGATGGCGTCGCCAGCCCAGTTACAGAAAAATTCATATTTTTCTAATTTTTGTAAATTAAATTTGTATAATTTTCAAAATTTGTAATTTTCCTAAAACCTGCAAAAAACCACGATTACATTAACACATTCATCCTATCTTTATTGCTTTCGTAGTGTCAAAACCCTAAATCATAAAGTTGTATATTATTATTCCGCCGAGTTTAACGCTAGGTATGTTTGTATCTTGTCTTTGATTTGCAGGTTATATTTGATGAGGAAAAGCCCGGGAGTTCTTAGGAGTTTCATGTGGATGATTCTTGGATGACGATTTAGATGGGATCATTTGTTTCTTCTCCATTATTGAGCAAAATCAGGGGAGTACAAGTTTCTTTTGTCTCTTTTTTCCCTTTAATCGTTTTATGGGTACTTTCAAGAACATTGAGGACAATCTTCATAATAAGTTTAGGGGGAAATAAGCCTTAGAAATTATTCCTTCATTTTCCTTTGTTTTGTCCTTAAAATGATGAGTAATATACCGGAAACATAGCATAAAAGGTAATTTTGACCCAAATTTTAATTTTTTTTGGCACATACCAATGAAACTTAGTATTATTAGCGTCTTATTAGATAGAGAATTACATGACTAGCACAAAAACCCTACCACTTAAAAATTCCACCCCAATAATGTGAGGTTCGCCCCTAGATCTATAGGAATTCAGCTATCCATCTTTGATACCTAAGATAATTTTACCTTTAACTTTCTCGAGTTAAGGAATGAGCAATCATGTATGTCGCGTCCATGGATTTGTTCGTACATATGTGGTTTTGTCGCCTTTTCTGGACATTGGTATCGGTAAAAATTATATGAGAGTGCACCGGTAGTATATTAAATTTTAGAACTTGCTTTAGTGATATATCCCGAGACCATAAGTGAAATCGCATTCGTGTGATAAGAGGAACTATGATTAACCCTTGTTTTAAACATGTATTTGTTATTATGGTTACCTCAATCATATAACTATCCCCACACCCTTGCTATGCACGCATTAGTGCAAGATGCTCCTAGTACAACCCTCTGAGCCTATCCTTTTTACGGTTCTCGTAATTTTTTGGTGGATTCGGATTATTAATGAAGAGCATTGTTTAAACCCACACCAATTGTTACACCCAAATCGCCTTAGCCTTCCTTGTATGTACTTGCTTTTAGTACATTATTGTTTTAACCCTAGTTAATTATTTGAGAACATGGTTGCTAAGTCGTTATCCTTGTGTATACAGTTTTGGGACAATTGGGATTCATAGTAGTATTTATTTTACGAAGAATTGGGAAAGAAAAGTTAAGTCAATACCCCCATATTTGTTTGATAGTCTTCATGTTATGTTGATTCATCTCAATTCGGGTCATTAGATTAGTTTATGTCACTGATTATTAAAAACTCAAGTGTAGGGGTGTATCTATAAACTCCAAGTCATGTATTATTATGTTTAAACAAATGGCAGGGCAAAAGTGTACAAAAAAATCAAAAAAAAAATATTAAAAAAATGAAAAAAATGTACGGGCTGCCATTTCGCTTATGTTTATGTTTATAATAGAGTCAAGAAAAGAAAAAGAAGAAAGAGTTTGATGTAGAGTGTGGTACATTTGTGTTCGAGTGTGGTCAAGTCTTTGTCTTAGTAACTATAGCGGTCTATTTATAGATAATTAACTCACCATTTCACCTAAAATTTATCCAAAAAGTCACCCCCAAATATATCACATCCGTTTCCATTTCCATTATTGTTATCATACCACCGAGACTCCACAACCCTTAAAGACATCTTTGATAGTAATTCCTAGGTGCTTACGCCATAGCAGTGGAGGTTTGATCATTTATCAAACCTATCGTAATTTATATGATATGACAGACAATGAGTGTTAATTTTCTGTTTCCCATATTGTTGTACTTCATTATACACCCGAGAGAAAAAGAGATTTTAAACACTTATTGTGAGGTGCTAGTGTATAATTTCCGTGCTTTTAACTACGAGGTCTAATTGGTTGTGCCATAAACATCTTTAAAGAGTAGGTTAAATGCCCCTGATATTGCTATTGTCTAGGTAGAAAATATCAATTGCTTAGGGACAAGAAAATCCCAAGTGTAGGGGTATTTGATGAGGTGTCATTTTATACACTTTTTCAGAGTTATTTAACCCCTTAAATCATACAAATATCTCCACAATACGTACTTAATAATTTCTTTTTATTTTTTTTAGCATTTGAATGGCTTTTGGAGGAAATACACGTGACTTTGGCTCATTTAGAGAAGAAACGAACAAGATTACAACTTTCCATTCAAGTCGAAGAAGATTATTGCTCACAGTGCATGGAGACAGCGTTAGGATTACTTGCGACGCCGTCTGGACTTCAAGGGGACGGCATCAGGATTATTCGTGACGGCGTTAGGTTGTAGCCGACTTAATGAAACCATAGAAGGCTCGATGAAACGACGGCGTCAGGTATTTAGCGGCGCCTTCAGGATTATTTTTCTTATAATTACAAACTCAATTTTAGGGTTTTTAGAGATACATAAGAGGTGGAGTCGTAAAGTGATGAATTCTAGCATATTTTGGGAGTATTTTAGGGTTCCCCAACCCTCTTCTATCATCCCTACTTGCATGATTTAATATAGTGAAGTTCTTCTATCCCTTAATCTTTCAATATGTCTATGTGTTGTTTGATTAATTGTTCTTCACTTATCATTAACATGCTTAGCTAGATCTATTAGTTTCTGCTTATGATTGCATGTGAATTAGTACGTAGATCTAAATAACATTGCTTCTTGTTGATGTATGTGCGTGTTGGGCTCTAGAACACTAGCTACCTAATTGCATGCGACGATGCCTAGAGTAACACGATTGTGTAGAAAGGATTCCATCGGTAATAGTCTTCATACTACCTTACCCATCTATGGATGATCACCTTTTAAGGTATTTTAATGCGCATAATATACTCTTAGGGGCCTTGTAATAGTCTTCATACTACCTTACTTGTGCGTTGCCTTAACGTAATATTACGTAGACGGCGTTTTCGTGTAATTTGTCATGAATCGGGAAATACTTACACATAACATCACAAGTGTGACAAAGCAATAGAGTTAAGAGAAGCATACTAAGGATCATGCATGATTAAGTAAACACTTCTACTTTATCATACGAGTTCCCACCAAATTAGTTAATTAGTTAAAATCAACCACCCTCAAACCCGAGATTTACTTGCTTTTATAAAAATATAAAAACACAAAAATATTCTTCTTTCAAGCCTCTAGACCTTAGTTGCATATAGTTGGATCCTTCCCAACCTATTCCCTAAGAGAACAACAACAACCCCCGAGTTTTGCCTATACTACACTACAATGGTTAGGTACACTGCCTAGGGAGTTGTAAAACTTAGTGTGTTTACAACGACCGCATCAGATGTTCGCCATGTAAAATCGCCCAGAGAGAAAATACATGGGTTTTTTCAATCAAAATCTTCTTGAAATGAACATGACATTTTAACTTTCTGACTTTTATTGACCAAAAACTTTAGCGACCACATTTGGTCGCTAAAGCAACTTTAGCGACCACTTTGAGCTACTACAAGTGGTCGCAAAAGGGTTTGACCGGTTACCACCCAAAACGTGACGACCACCTTTAGCGACTACATGTAGTCGCTAAAGGTGTATACAGGTTTTGAAACATGCAGACTCAAAAAAAACTTCCCTTTCTTTCTCTTATTTTTTTCCTTCTCCAACCTTTTTCCCAAGTCTTTAGCGACTACGTATAGTCGCTAAAGGTTTCACACATAAATTTCCCGTCGCTACAAGTTATGGTCAAAGTCAAATATTTTTCAAACTCACGTTTTGTTGTCTAGCGTGTCTTTAGCAACTGTAGTCGCTAAAGATCAGAAAGCGGTCGCCAAACGTTTTGGTCAAAGACGAGGCCAAGAAAGTGAATTTATATCGTGTAAGGGACAATTAGCGACTTCATCCATAGTCGTTAAAGATGACACAACACGAGAATTGATTTTTGGCGTAGTGTTTCTTTTTTTGGGGTAAAAGGTTCCCCTGGTAAATTTATTACTCCAAAAAACAGTTCAGTACAATGGATGTGTGTGAATCCCACATCTAAGCCCGTTACATAGGCAACCTACTTACTTAAAGGAAGGTAAACATAATGACTAGACAACAAATAACTCAATAACATCACGTAATCTATTTCTTCTTATGACTTCGTACCTTGATATCCAAATTATCACATATAGATTGAATATTGTAATGAATTTCCTGACCTTCATAGATATCATCATCGTACGGGTCATAGTCGTAATCAGCATTCCCATATGTATCTCTCCATTGTTTTAGCAAGCTATTAGTACCATAACCAACCCCTAACGGTTTTGAAGATAGAAAACTTGCCATTTCATTATCAACAGGTAAAACTTCGTCCTCACTATCATGATCACCATAATAGTTAACCATTTACAGAGGATTACCCTCATCGTCCACAAGTACACATTTCCCATCCAACATATGTTTTTCACACTTATTAATCTTTTCTACTAAAGGGGTATAACTTTGCCCCTCCTTTTGTACACCAGACGAAGAAGCCTTATTCCCCGAGTCCACATCCTAATTAACAAGGTTATCAAAATTTAAAGCCTCAAAAGAATTACTAATGGAAAAGGTATAATTACCAGATGTCGCAGCAATCATATTACTTGTCATCTTTGAAGAGTTGCCTGATGTTGAGACATTCTTCTTACCAACAGAAGGAGTCGTCTTAGGACTCACCCCTTCAGTTGATTGATGTACTTTAGGGAGATATTGGGGTTTTGGTTTTACCTAGACCCATTTAAAGTGTTTGGTGCCTCCAATATTACCGCTAGACTTCTTCCTTTTCACTTAAATAAAACCTTCATCATCAGCCCCAAATGATCCACCCATGCCTTTATCAACCTTATTCACCACTCGTTTATGAGCTTTTGGACAATCATCAACTGAGTGACCAAATATTAAACACGTACTACAACGAGGAGGTTTCTACTCATATTCAACACGAGTGGTTTTTTTCGTATAGCCAATTCCATCAAAGTAAGGACCAGCCATAACCAAATTATCAATAAAACCATTACAGGCGTCAATTTCAATCAAAAATTTTGCGTAATCGCCCCTACCCCATTATTCCAAACACATGGAATTCGTATATGAGTCTAGCATCATTGGGGTACTAATTTTTGTGGCGATCAAGCTTAACCCATCCAATATATACGCAACCAACAGGACATCGTGGAATTTCACCCAAACGGGAACACATCTCTCAAAAAGGACATCTTCTGGAATTTACACCATCACACCACCCCCGGCGATCACACAAGTCTTAATTCTCTTACACAGACTCGCAGAGGGAGGACATTTATTAGAAATATAGGGATCCTCGAAGACGCATCGCCCATTGACCATATCAAGCACCGATTCAACACCCTCTCATAGATGCAAACTTGAAAGAAGAAAAAACCTTTAACCAGTTGGCGCCTATAGTGTTACTTTATTCTTCTTTTAAGGTTGTTTCTGGGGGGGGGGAAATTGTTCCAACCCTGATCTCTTATAATTTTCCTATTGTTACATATGAAGCATTTATTAACGGGAATCGGGTTCACCTTTTACTATTAATTGTCGTAAGAGATATTTTCATATGTTCTTTAACTCCTTGAACCAAAGCCAAGGGTAAATAATGTCATCTTCAGCGTCATTTGGTACATTAGATCGAGTTTTCGAAGATTAGCCTTAGTCGATAGACGTTGGTTAAAGCTTATCACGTCAGATGATGGAGCTTCTTACATACCTAGATTCAACGACCATCATGTTCACTTCTTTCTTAACAAATGGGGCGGGGAAGGTACCACACTTAAAGGTTAATACCTTGGGATCGGGCCCCGTGGTTTAACCTATTTATGATTACTTCCAATATAAGGACTTCATTAATTTCAAGAATGTGCCAAAGATACAAATGTAGTAGTCTGTTTGGTTTCCAATTCGTCTGTCCTTCATCTTGATCTTGACCCGTGCTCATGTGCTTCCTCTAACGATGGCAAGCTCGAATCCTAATCTAGTTCCAATTGGATCACCTTTAAGTTATTTTCTTTCTTCCTTATCCTGTGTGCATGTAGATCATTACCTCCACCAGTCAAGCCAGTATCTTTTATCTCTAACACCAGTAGAACTTTTCAAATACATGTGCTAGTTGACTTACTTCCATCGGTAACCCCAGTCATCTTAGGTAGTAAAGCTATTCGAGTTTTCAGTTTGTGACAGAATATCTCAAGTTAGATTCAGTTTGTAAAACTAGTAATGTTACTCTCATATCATCAATCACGACAACACTACGCGATGATTCATCATCACGTGTTTTTCAGGCATTTGGGTGGGCTAATAGGTTATAAGTGTGGTAGAGCATAGTGATAGAGGGCTTCAATTCAATGGTTGGTCTTTATTTTGATCCATCCAACTAGGTTTCTAGTGAGAGATGAGAGAGATAGAGTGTTTCAACTCCTCAAACACCAGAAATACACACTTCATACTCGAACCATGCACAAAACAAATGAAAACCAGAAGCACAAACGTCAAAGCTTCAATTACGAGCAAACCCTAAAATAATTTAGGGTTTGGAGCAATCAGTACAGAATCGTTGATAAGAACAAAGATCTTATTAAAAACCCTAATCGACAAGAAGAATCAGCCTAGTCAAAACCCTCACGAAAACTCGAATAATGAATGGATAGAACTGATTATACAAGACGATTGAGGAGATTAAGAAAACCACAAACAATTAAAGATTTAATAAGGTTATGAGATAACTGGATTGTTTGCCCGATGAAGAAAATTGATTAGGGTTTTTTAGAGTCTCCAAATCGCCCAAGGGGGGTAATTCTTTTTCCCTTTTTTTACATTTTTTGGCGTAGTGTTTCACTCAAGACCACTAAAGAAAGGCACTCTTAATGAAAAAATCGAAGTATTCTAGCACTGTTGGATTCTTCATAGAAATATGAATATCAATCTCGTTTGGAATGATTGGCTAAATGATCCGATTTCCCTTTGCAACTTTTAAATCTTTGTAACTCTCTGGCTTCTTGCTAGTCTTGTTTATGCTCAAATAATTTCATTCAAATAAAAACACTTAAAGTGGTCCCTGCAATAGTAACCCAAATTTTCAAGGACATGCAACATAAAGTGAAAGTTAATGGTTCAAATGTTGACCCGGAATCATTGTGATTTACCTTTCAAATGTTTACCGTGAGATGTCGCTTACGTTTTCTCTATACTTGAAACATGGGGGCACATATGCACTCTTTGTGTGCGTGTAATAAGTTGATATATACGTGGTTATAATTTCGAAATCCTACACATTCGAAAATGAGAAATGTTATATTTACATAATTTTTACAAATAAACTCTCACATAATAATGTGGCAATTGTGACGGACCAATTATGTTTTACTATATTTTCTCTTTCTTATTTTCACTACCAATAATTGATTGACACATTTATATGTGAATTTCTTTTTGTAAGTCTCATGTGAATGTAGCATTCCTTTTCGAAAATTACCTTTTGTTCAAACGTACGTGACATGCAACATGTCTTGATCATAGTATAATAATATGTACCTCTACTACCTGTGCAAGTTAAAGTTACTTTAAATCTAGACAAGAAAGTGTACACATATTTATCATGTAACAATACATTCATTGCTATTATAATGTTTGAGTTGGTCATTTCCCCAAGGTAAACTTGCCAATCTTTGTTTGTCTTATCTAACAACATTTAGTGTTTTGTCATTTTTGTTATTACAAGATATATTCAACCAGTATTTAACTTTCTATCTCCCAAAAAGTTCTTTTTTTACTTCCAACTTTATTAGATTCCAAATGTTATTTTATAGGTTTTAATTAGTTCTTCTAAGTTGTACTAACAAATATTTTTATATGCCTAAAAAATATGTTACATATTTTTTACAGGCCGTCTCAAGGTTTTGTGAGGCTAAAGTGATTAAAATCCTCCGATATGGGTTTAATTTTTTTATGACACAATAACACGACTAGTTATTGATCGTGCAACTATCATGCGGCTCAGGACCGGTTGATCATTTTTGAAGCTTTGATTTTACTTTGGATAGGGATTCTCTTATGTTCAAATTGAACATAAGAGGTAAATTGAACACAAGAGGTAAAGTTGAGATTTTACTTTGGATAGGGATCCTCTCATGTTCAAATCATGTATTGTGAGGCCTCAATTTTATAAAATGATAAACTTCTCACTCACACAAACCTCAATTTTACCTCTCATGTTCGGATCCCTATCCTTTTACTTTCTTTTGATATACAAGTAGTCGAGATACGTATTTTCATGTTACCGTGGGTGTAAACTAGTTGAGCCTTTGTCACTAACTCGAACTCTAGCTCGAGCCAAGTTTTATCTAGCCTCAAGCTCGAGCTCGAGCCAAAAATATAAGCTTGAAATGTTTATCAAGTCGAGCTCGATCTTATATAAGCTCGACTCGAGTTATTGTTGAGCGTTTCAAGGTTTTAAATGATACCTATTCTTTTATATATAATATGTATAAGGGTAAATGTGGTACTCGAGTTAGGAGTTATTTCCAATCAAATTATCCCACTTTTTTCTTAGCATAAAAAGGTAGCCTGCTTTTTTTTTTCTTTTTTCGATTTTGGTATTTTCGCTAAATATTTAAAAATAATCTGTTAAGTTTTACATTTCAAGTCTTCCGCCAACGCTACAGCCACTAATCACCGTTGCCGCCACCGTCACCACCACCAACCCTGCCTACCACCACTACCAACACTAACCCAACCCAGGCACCCATCATCATTTTACCCCAACGTCACCAATCATCGCCACCCACTATCGCCACCTAACATTGTCGTCACCACTAGTGTCATCCATTTAACAACATTGTCGTTATTAGCAACCAAACCCACTACTACCATCACCACCATACCCACCCACCACCGTCACCCTCAACCTCAACCTTCACCACCATCCTAGTAGGGATAATGTGGTGAGTGGCTAGTGGTGGTGGCAGGGGATGGTGGTGGTGACAATGGTGGTGGCAACGGTGGTTGGTGGTGGTAGCGAGTGAGGTTGGTGTTTTGAGACGGTAGTTGGTAATGAAAGCGGTGCTTGGTAGTGGTGGTGGGCAGTGTGGGTGGTGGCGACGGTGGTAGGTGACGATGGTTGGTGGTGATAGCGATGGCTGCGAACTTAAAATGTGAAACTTAATGATGATTGTTAAATATTTATCGAAAATACGCGTATTGACAAAAAAAGTTGTCTTGCACCTTTTTATGCCAAGAAAAAAGTGAAATATCTCCAATGGAAATAACCTTTTCTACCAAACAAGCACTGGTGGAAAAAAGAAGCAAGCTGAACTGGCTAGACAAAAGGTAAGTAGCTCAAACTCATTTGACGCACTTAATTCGATAGAAAATGATGATGACTCTAGAACGCCAAATAATCAATGGTAAACTTATGTTTGTGGATGATGATGGGAACCCGCTTGTTCATTTGAGTAATGTGGATAGTGAAAGTGAAGTGGAGGTGGTGTTTGATGAAACCTCAAATTTAACGGCTCCAACGAGTTCTAAAGGTGGAAATGACAAAGGTTATGGTAATAATAGCCTGTTGGAACAATGAAGAGAAATATATCGGGATGATGACTACGACCCGTATGATGAAGATTTGTATGAAAGTCATGATATGTCTGATCATCTTCAGGCTATTTGTGATAATTTAGATGTCACGGTCCGTGGTCGGATGAATAAATAGATTATGTTTGATAGTTGAGTCAATTGTAATATGGTTATAGTAGTGTCCTCCTATGCTTGTTATGTTCGTTTTGTGCCTATGTAACGGGCTGAGGTGTGAGATTTACTCACATCCTTTGTACTGCATCATTTTATAGAGTAATACATTTACCGGGAAACCCTTTAAACCCCTCCCCCCCCCCTTAAAAAAAAAACCTTTACTTGAATACAATGTGTTATTTTATAATAAAAAGGCTTAGATGTAAATACATTAAGTGTAAATAACTATTTATAAATATATTGAGCTTTCCGATTCCAGCTCGAAACGAATCCCAATTGTATTTTATATTTAAATTTTAGTTGGTTAACGACACACCATTACAAATAAATCGAACATTTCAAGTCGAGCTCGAGCTTCTCTCATGAACACGTGTCAAGCTATTGAGTCGAGCCGAACATAACATTATCGAATCGAGTCAAGTCTTGTCAAAATTCAACTCGATTCAACCTTTGTTAATTATTTCACACTATTATACATCTTGAGTCCTAAAGCTAATTGTTTCATTGGTCAAGTTGACACTGCTTGAAGATGTGCATACTGTATATGTTTTCTGGACCATAGCTAGTTGCAAAACCACTCGATCACATGTTTAAATGTTTGATCTATCTTATCAAACTTTTTGGTCAATATATATGTTCTTATTAAGATATTCTAGAAAGAGTGATGTAGCACCTTGCTAGGTGTTTTACTTATATTCTGATTATTCTGTTAGAAAAAAAAATATGTTCCTATCAAGTTAACATAACTCTAGCTAATACAGTAATCAATAATTGGAAAGTGATTCTGTTTTAAGAAAACTAGAGAAGTTAACGTTACTTTCAAGTATAGAGATGGAATATTTAGATCTCCAAAATATATACTCTTTTACATTGAATGAGTGGTCTAAATTAAAAGATAAAAAATGATATTAAAAATATCATAATGACATAGTAATGTTAAGTAACAAGAGGTACCTCATTTAAACTTGATTATATAGGTTGGTTTAAATCGATGAGGAATCGCGATTTTGTTCACTAACACGTTTTCAGTAACCTGTCATCCTTATTAGATGGATTAAGTAAGTTGGCCCAAGTCTGGTCTGTGAGCTTAGGGTCAATTAGGGTTTACGTTATCATGTCTTTATAATCTATAAATAGTGGTTAATAATAAAGTGACACGGACGGGGTTTTTATCATCTAACAATCCTTTCCCTCAAACCGAATGAAAATATATGTGGTTACAAGGAGCACAGCTAGAAATTTTTGCTTGAAAAAGCTCATTTTAATACTTTTTGAAAAGAGTAAACTGCAAAATACATCCCTGTGGATTCAACTTTCTCACATAATACATCCATGTCAGAAACTATTGTCAGTATGCATCATTCGTTAGGCAAACGTTTGCCACAATACATCCCTGAGGACGAACGATGCAAATATTTTTCCGTTATCTTCTCACGAGGGATGTATTGTGTAAAAAACTATTTTGAAAATATTTTTTTTAATTTTTTTGTTTTATTACTTTTTTAATTTTTTAATTTTTTTAATTATTATTAATAATATTATTATTATGATTATTATCGGCCGTTTTTTTATTTTTGTATATTATTAATAAATTTTTTTATCTGTTTGGTACGTTTTTTTCGTTTCTGTCCATTTCTCTTCGACGTTATTATACGTTTTCGTACGTTTTCATACGCTTTTATCAGTTTAAATATGTTTTGGTAAACTTTTATACGATTTTGTACGTTTTGGTATGTTTTTATAAGTTTTTTATCCGTTTTTTCCGTATAAAAACATATTAAAATGTACAAATATGGAAAAAATATGTAAAAAACAATGTATAAAAACGTATTAAAACGTATGTTCTTTCATTTTTGTACGTTTTACGTTTTTTTACGTTTTTGTACATTGTTTTTTTCATTTTTGTACATTTTCGTACGTTTTAATACGTTTTTATACTTTTTGATATATTTCGTTTTTCTACGTTTTTAACGGATGAGAATGTAAAAAAAATGGATAAAAACTGATAATCAATAAGGATGAAAGCGTACAAAAGCGGACAAATCGTTTGAAAACGTATAATAACGTCGGACAAAAACGGACAAAAACGAAAAACGGATAAAAAAGCGGATGAAAGCGTATGAAAACGTATAATAACGTCGGAGAAAAACGGACAAAAACGTACCAAACAAATAATTTTTTTTATTAATAATATACAAAAATAAAATATTGGCCGATAATAATCATAATAATAATATT
>BQNB010111330.1:0-22373 GCA_026074375.1 Tanacetum coccineum
ACCATATATAATTCTATATAGCTACATCACCATCTAATTGTGTTTATGAAATCATATTTAAATCGCGTTTGTTAAACAAATACCACGTGTTCGTACTCGTATAATCGAATAAATAATTTAATTGTCTTTGTAAAATAATATTTATAAAGTTTAAGACATGTATAAATATTATATAAATGATTCTAAAATGTTTCGCAAACATTTATTTTAAAAACGAACCAACACTATTCATGTCAGGAAAAATGTCTAGTTTACCAACTATACACTCGAAAATTATGAAAATTGACAGGTTTATGTAAAATGTCGTTCCGAACAACTTTGTAGTTTTACACTTCGGCTCAATCAAACCCGAAGGGCCTCAAAAATGAGTTTAAGTAGCTGCTGAAGCATCTACGGTTTTTCAGCTTTTATAAATAATGTTCGATAACTTTGAAACGTCGTATCTTACTCGTTTTAGCTCCGTTTTTAGTGATTCTTTCGAGCACGTTCTCGTAATTAAAAGTTCTACTTATTTATGATGTTTTCCAAAAATAAATGTTCCTGATGAACAGTAACTTTTTATAAAATTATTTTTATAAAAGTATTAATTATCGTAAACTTGTAATCGTCGTATCTCCTTCGTTATAAATCGGTTTTTCGAGTTTCTTACCTTTTTGGAATCGTCATGAGACGTATTATTTTTATAAAATGATAAACCCACTGTTTTTATTTCGAATCAAAACAGCCCTTTTTATGTCCTTTATATAACTAATTTTATACACTTGTTTTTATATACTTTTTAACCAAATAAAATACCACAAGTTTTCCACAACCTTTTATATCATATGCCATACATATATAATGTCCATTAGTCCATTTTGTCCATGATATCAAGTCCTTTCATGACTTTTACTTACAAACTTATTAAGTAAACTTTTATACCATTACTTAATATATACTTTTTATCAATAAGCCCACACTTGTATAATGCTTATGTTCCCATTATAACATGTTCTTGACATCCACCATGGACATTTGAATAAAGTGGTATAATTCATGATCACAAGTAAAAATATGTCTTACATGTTTAAAAGCATCCTAATGGTGATTTTGCTATACAAAATTATATAGAGCATGAAAGTAAATTACATGGTAAGTTAGGTTTATTAGGAGACCTTAATGAAGATGAGTAAGGATGATACACAAGCAAGACCCAAGTATTTATCAAGAAAATACTTTAACAAAATCCTAGTTTGCACCATTGAAAATCCTAACTTGAATACACTCTGAAGTAAACCGTGCAAAGGCTTAACAAGCGGTCTCATCCTTTTAGTATTTGCTTAAGATGGTGGGGTGGTTATCGGGGGATGGGGGATTGTTTTGGGGTGGGTGGGAAGTGGGGGTTATTGGGGGGGTAGTGGGGTTTTGTTTAATTAATATGTTTAAACAAATGAATATTAATTCTTAATACATAATATAAATAAGTTTCTTCTGGCACAAGGATTCTCCAAGGGTGTAGTCGATCCAACCTTGTTCATTCGGAAAACAGGCAAACACACTCTTCATGTTCAAATATATGTTGATGATATCATATTTGCCTCGACCGACCCCAAAGACTGTGACCGTTTTTCTAATGAAATGAGCTCTAAATTTCAAATGTCGATGATGGGTCAAATATCCTTTTTCTTAGGCTTACAAATTTCTCAGAATCCTAGAGGCATTTTCATAAATCAATCTAAATACGCTAATGAGATTTTAAAGAAATTTGATCTTCATAAAAGTGACCCTGTTGACACTCCCATGGTGGAGCGAACAAAACTGGATGAGGACCTCTCAGGGATCCCTGTTGACCAGACCCAATATCGCAGTATGATTGGATCCCTGATGTATCTCACAGCCAGTAGACCTGACCTTGTTTTTGCTGTGTGCATGTGTGCTAGATATCAATCTAAGCCCACTAAAAAGCACCTTGAAGCAGTTAAACGGGTCTTTCGGTATCTCCAAGGATCCATAAATATGGGTCTTTGGTATCCGAAAGACACCGCCATGGCACTAACAGCATACGCAGACGCAGATCATGCAGGTTGTCAAGACACTCGAAGAAGCACATCTGGTAGTGCTCAGTTCCTTGGTGATAAGTTAGTTAGCTGGTCATCAAAGAAACAAACTAGCACGTCCATCTCGTCTACAGAGGCTGAATACATCGCGATGTCTGGTTGCTGTGCCCAAATCCTATGGATGCGGTCTCAATTATCGGATTATGGCTTTGCATACAATCACATCCCTCTGTATTGTGACAACAAGAGTGCCATAGCTCTATGCTGCAACAACGTCCAGCACTCCAGGTCTAAACACATCGACATCCGACATCATTTCATCAGAGAACAAGTGGAGAAGGGAGTGGTTGAGTTGTATTTCGTGAGGACAGAGTATCAACTGGCGGATATATTCACTAAGGCACTGCCCAAAGAACGATTTGAATTCATTCTCCCGCGGCTTGGCATGAAGAGTATGAAGCCAGAGACACTCAAACGTCTTCAGGATGATAAGGATGAGTAACGTATCTGCTTCAAGTATCCTACGTAAATATGTACATATTCATCATCAAAAAGAAAAATACAAAAATATAAAACCCACAAAAATCCATAAAAAATAAGAAAAATTTTCTCTCAAAAAAATAATAATAAATAAAAATAAATAAATTTTTCCAAGACATGTCTTCTGTTTATCGATAACATTTACGGTCCTAGAAATGTCACACAATAATGACACGGGTCTTTAAATGAAGCTCGAACGGAAGTTCAAACTTTTCAAAACATGTCTAGATGGCTTGCAGTTACTTTAGACTGCAACCCGGTTTTCAAAATGAGGAAAGATCGTCGCCAAAAAGACGGCTATTCCTAACAACGGGTGATTAAGTTCTCCCGAGCATGGATTACTTTATATCCGTGCATCCTCGATCTAATGTACGCTTCAGTGCATTATTTCTTGATAAAGAAGAGAAGTCTTCTTTTATCCTTATTATTTTTTCGTCTATGATTCTTCAGAAAATTATTTGGATGTCACATGGGTTAATCTTATTGTTGAAAATCAATCGGACTTGAATTTCCAAAAATTTGACACTTAATCAACGACTACAGCTCTTTAAATAGAAAATGGGTCATTGATTAAGGGGGAGAGTATTGTTCAAATTTATGGCTTCGAACGGGTATTTTAACACATTGTATACATCATTAAGATAGGTTTAATAACTAAAGGGGTTATGGTTTAAGGGGGAGTTAAACTTGAGTTAACTCAACAAGGGCCAAATGTGTCAGTTATATGCAAGTATAGGGTCTTATGTGCTATTTGCTAATTGTATCCTAGGCTGATAAAATATAAAGGACCAATTGTGCCACTTATGCAATCTAATCAATCCTAGGTAAAACTTAAAAAAGTTTAAGTAGTGAAGAGAAATTAACAAAAATCACTCTCAAATATACCAAAGCTTACTTATGGATAATAAGCCAGGTGGGCTTAGGACTATCACTAGCTTGTTTATTGCAAGCATAGAGCTTGTAGATTCATTGTTTATGACCCTGTTTCTGAAAGGGCCAAGGTGTTGGTTGTTAGTAAGTCTCTTTTTTTCTAACTTTATTTATATATTGCAGAACTTGCTAGATTTATTTGATTCAATGTTGGTTTTATGTTTATTATGCTATGTGTAATTCAGCTATTTAAGTGCTTTTCTCATGGATTGAATATTGCTTATAAGTGTTTTTATTTGTTATTTGATAATCTCTGTTTCTTAATTTAGTTTGAATAAAAATGATGTCTTTTGCAAATTTTCAAGGGTTTTTTTTTCAAACTAGCAGTACTAACTTACTAGTTAATCTGACTAGTTCATTTTTAGGAACCTGTACTATTTACAACTAAGCTAGTTACTAATCTAAGTTTGTACTGGTTAGTTCACCTTTTTGAACTGCACTAACTTAACCTACTCAGTTATTCTCCATGTTAGTACTGTTAGTCTTAACTGTTATGTTCTGGTTGTTCAACTTAGATCTTATCAGTTATTATTGATGCTTATTGAAGATTTCTTAGTTTTTTTTTTTAGAGTAGGATTAAGCCTATTTAGTTTACTGTCCTCAGTAGTACTTATTTGCTTTCTTTAAAATAATTTTTTTAAGAGTTTATCAGTTTTAGTTTTCTAGCTCATTTGTAATTTTGGTTCATTCTAGTTGCTTATTTCTCTTACCTTAAGTGCTTATTTTGGGTAGTTAACCTTCTGTTTTAGCTTGTTTGCCTATTTATTGTCTCTTTGTGTCTTATTAGCCTAGCAGTACTAACCTAAGCCCTTACCCGTACTAAACTTATAATTAAGCTTAGTACTAACTCTTAAGTGTAGTACTAGGTGGTTAATTCTGTTAGTTCTTGGTTGATAGTACCTGCTGTGTTTTCTCTTGTTTAAATTTAGCTTTTTTGCATGGCTTAATTTTGAACTTATTTAGATTTAGCTTAGCCTATTTGATTTGTCTTAAGGTTAATTGAGCTTATTTGTGCCTTAGTGTAAAAGTTTTTAGTGTTTTTGCCTTTGTTAGTTTTAATTCTTGTTCCAGCCTATGTTCTTTGTTTAAATTTTTATGCGCATTTGCTTTCAGTTTTAATTCCCAATCATTCCTTGTTATATTCAAACACCAATCATCAATCGTCTCTCGATTTTCCATCTCTAGCCTCATTGGGACATAACGACCCGGGAACACTCTATACTGCTTCCGGTTTTCTTGATTTCGTGAATCTTGATCCTTGTGTTTGTTTATATTTATATATACATATTTAAAGAGCAAGGTTCGCGCGTGATCAATTTTTGGCGCCGCTGCCGGGGAGGTTATAAACGAATATCGCTACGTATTGAAAATTTGTGTTTAAATCTGTGAATATTTTCTTCCACAAAAACATAAAAAGTACAAAAATATTTTTCATTTTCTTTTATTAGTATTAATTATCATTATAAGGAAAATCTAAAAGAAAAAAACAAAAAAAAATAAAAAACATTGATCCATAAAAAGAATTAAAATAAACTCCAACTTTATCAATTGTATACTTTACGTGTGGAAAAACACAAATTTCTCCCAACTCGAATCAAAGATTTAAAACTTGCCTTTTGTGTCTCTTACGACATTACGGTATCACCTTTGTAAAGTAAACAAACTTCATAAAAGTGGGTTTTAATTATATAGGAGGGTTGTTCCTAGGAACTACGACCTGAAAGGAGAGAGAAATAAGCTTGCGCGTTATTCTTAATCCTTCACGCTCACCTGTGCGTTTAATCTTTTTGAGGTGTTACCGTGACTAGTAAGTAGATTATTTGGTTTAAGTTATTTATCTCGTTGTCCGGGTAAAATGACTATGTGAATTAAATCAGAAAAAAAACCAAAAAATAACATTAGTGTAACTTTTCTTTTTATATTTCTATTTTGTGCATGCGCACTCGTCTCATGCACGTAGACGTCAACAACCACTAGTTTCCGAACAAATCTTCTGTTTGAATCATCCAATCTTGAGAAACCTGATATATTCCTAACATAGTTAGATGGCCTGATTAATCGTATACTATGGCGCAACTGCTCGATGCACCAACACGAGGGTTTTTTACGAGGATGGATGCGATAGTTATTCCGGTAAATCCACCGCGAATAACTTTGAGATCAAAGCGATTGGTTCTTACTGAATCTTGTCACCCAAAACAGCAATTTTTTGGAAAATGCTATTTTAAAGAGAAGACTAACATGATCAACATCCTGTTATTTCAATCTAAGATCACTTCTTACGATGACAGTATTCACCGAACCGTACAAATATACTGTAGGTTTTTTTTTAAACTTTTATGATTTTACCTTTTTCTCTCGATAGGGGGACCAGCCCCGGATATAGGCTGGAAAAAAAGAACCCTCCTCGTTCGATTTGAAACATGGGATGATCTTGTTTCGAATTTATTTTAAAATATCTCTTAAACTCCCTCTAATACGAAAAATCTCTAAAGATTAACGAGATTTCAGCATAATAAATTTGATGAGACTTGTTTTGAGGCTTGGGATCGTCTTCAATGATCTTTTAAGAGGGGTGGTGTGGGGGTTGGGTCTGTAGGGGTGGGATGGCTTCATTCGAGGGGGGGGGGGGGCGGAGGGGGCGAGGGGGAGCCGGGTGGGGGGGGTGGGGGTGGGGCGGGTGAGGGGGGGAGGGGAGGGGGGGGGGGGTAGGTGAGCGAAGGTGGGGTTGGAGCAGAGGGACGAGGGCAGAGGGTGGGGTGGGGGGGAGGGGTGAAGTGGGGGGGGGGCATTGGGGAGGGGGGGGTGGGAGTGGGGCGGGGTGGGGAGGGGGGTGGGGTCGGTGGGGGGTCGTTTGGTTTTTTTCTTTTCTAATTTCTACGCGCGCGCTGTTTGTTTTTTATCTTTGCCCTCATCATGGGTTTTTTCAGAATTGCATAAACTCGATACATTCTAATTATGCGTCTAAAACTCAATTGGATCAAGATTCATTGACTCTGTCCTGCGGTGGTAACTTCTTAGACAAAATGGCCTTCGAGAATGTTTTAAAAATCATCGAGGAGAAAGTCCTAAGGTACGTCAATCAAGAAACAAGCTGTTGTAGCTAAATAGAGTACAAGCTCTTCCACCTAGAGCAGTAACTCATCTGAGGGTTGCTGAACTCAAGACATGGTTCGGGCATTCTTTTGTTCTCCGACAGAAAGAACCAAACCCAAGCTTTACGCCCCGTTAAAAGCTGGTTGAACAAAGTTGTGTAACTTGTGGAGGGGAGGTTCACTTTTTATCAAAACTGTCCAGCCACATCTAATAGCAACATTTTACCATGACAATATCCAGAGTATGTGTCCTCAGGACGCTGCGGCCAATTTCAACAAGCTATTTGGTTTTCGACACCTCTACCCGACTGGTCTCAAATCAAATTCGACCTCCTGGTTCCCTACCAATTCAGAATCCTCTTGCAAAGATAGTCCAAAACAATTTCAATCGAGGAAATAACTTCAATCAAAACAGAGGGGAAACAATTTCAACCCAAGGTCAGATTTATCGACCTTCGGTCAATCAAACCAGCTTAGATCATAATGGACCTGACTCCTTACAGACACACGGAATTTGTGTCAAAAAACAGATTTTGCAAGTGTATATCACAGTCAATGATTGCCTAGTGATTGAGAACATGCACAAAACCAAGGTCAAAACCTGACCCAATCCCATAATGACAAATTTGAATGACTATGATTTTTGAAAATTTGCTATACTTGCAATAATACAGCTTTTTACTTCAGGTTCTGGCAACTTCTACTGACTGCTAACACTGGCTTTTACCAACCTCAAAGCCGAAGAATTTAAAAAGCGTATCACTCACCCGAAGTGGTGTTACCCCAGTCCATAGGACCGTGTATGAAAAGCCAGTTAATCATGATTCTACAATATGCGTGACAAAGACGACACGATGCCTGTACTCATGATAATAACGGATTTAGCAACGGAAGACGTCGCCAAACTTCCTTCCTGTTTGCCTTCAAATTCAGCCTCTCGTAATCTCAATCTCATAGGATATGAGCCTAATGTTTCTCCATGTTGTTACTCAATTCCTAATGCATTCAATTCCATTTCAATCAAGACGAAATGATTGAAAGGCGAAAGGAAAAAAGCTGACGAACAAATTGAGAAAGAAACAGAAAAAGCTAACGAACAAATTGAGAAATTCTATGAAATCTTCAAAGATATGAATTTCGAAATTAGCTTTTTGGATGCTTTGACTCTTATGCCTAAATTCGCCTCAACTTTAAAAGCCTTAATCGGAAACAAAGAGAAATTGAGTGAAATGGCAAAATTGAACGAAACTTGCTCGGCGGTCATCCTTAACAAGTTGCCTAGAAAACTTGGAGACCCCGGCAGATTCCTTATCCCATGTGAATTTTCTGGCATTAACACATGCAATGCCTTGGCCGATCTCGGTGCAAGCATCAATCTTATGCCGTATTCCGTGTGGAAGGATCTCTCTCTTTCCGAGCTTACCCCAACATGCATGACGCTAGAGCTAGCGGACCGTTCAATCACTACACCAATCGGTATCGCCAAAGACGTCCGTGTGTTGGTGGGAAAGTTCCAATTTCCAGCCGATTTTGTGGTTGTTGAATTTGAGCCAGACCCCCGAGTACCTCTAATTCTCGGGAGGTGTTTTCTGAAAACTAGTCGTGCATTAATCGATGTGTACGAGGGTGAAATTACCCTTCGTGTTGGCAAAGAGGCCATAACTTTCAACCTAGATCAAACTTCGAGGTACACGGCAAATTTCAATCATATGACGGCAAACCGGATTGACGTCATTGATATGGCTAGTGAAGAATACTCGCAAGAGGTCTTAGGTTTTTCTGATTCGGTAGCATACGGAAATCCTTCTCCGTGCTTTGATCCTATTGTTGCTAATTCATCTCCGACCTTAACTCCATTTGGAGAAAGTGACTTTCTACTGTTCGAGGAAGCAAATGCTTTTCTTGCTCTAGATGATGATACAACTTCACCGGAAGTTGATCCGACTTATTATGATCCCGACGGGGACATTCTCATCCTAGAAGCATTCTTGAACAATGAACCACCGACTCCTATTCCAAATCAAGGAGATTGTTCACCAGAAACCCAAGAAGAAATCAAACTTTGTGAAGCCAAAACTGTTAAATCTTCGATTGATGAACCGCCAGAGGTTGAACTCAAAGACTTACCTCCCCATCTTGAATACGCATTCTTGGAAGATGACAACAAGTTACCAGTCATCATTGCTAAAGAATTAAGTTTGGGGGAGAAAGCCGATCTGATCAAGGTTCTTAAGTCCCACAAGCGAGCCATCGCTTGGAAATTATCCGACATTCAGGGTATTAACCCGGAATTTTGTACCCACAAAATTCTAATGGAAGAGGACTATAAACCTGCAGTTCAGCATCAGAGAAGGGTTAATCCAAAAATCCACGATGTCATCAAGAATGAAGTTGAAAAACTTCTTGACGCAGGATTGATTTACCCAATCTCCGATAGTCCATGGGTCAGCCCGATACATTGTGTGCCCAAAAAGGGTGGATTTACCGTTGTTCAAAATGAAGAAAATGAGTTGATCCCAACTCGATTGGTTACCGGGTGGCGGGTATGCATTGACTACCGCAAGTTAAATGAAGCCACCCGTAAAGACCACTTTCCACTCCCGTTTATGGATCAAATGCTCGAGAGATTAGCGGGAAACGAGTACTATTGTTTCCTTGATGGATTCTCCGGGTATTTCCAAATTCCCATTGACCCTCGTGATCAAGAAAAGACCACATTTACTTGTCCCTACGGAACGTTTGCCTACCGTCGCATGCCTTTCGGCTTATGCAATGCACCGGGCACGTTCCAAAGGTGTATGTTGGCCATCTTTCACGACATGGTTGAAAAGACAATGGAAGTCTTCATGGATGACTTCTCGGTCTTTGGGAATTCCTTTGAAAATTGCCTCTCCCGTCTTGAGAAAATGTTGCAAAGATGTGAAGACACCAATTTGTGTCTTAACTGGGAGAAGAGCCATTTTATGGTCAAAGAGGGCATTGTCCTCGGCCATAAAATTTCTAAAAATGGGATTGAGGTTGACAAAGCCAAAATAGATGTCATTGCCAAATTACCTCATCCCACCACTGTCAAAGGAGTTAGGAGTTTTCTTGGTCATGCCGGTTTTTACCGGAGATTCATAAAGGATTTTTCCAAAATATCCCGACCAATGACTCATCTTCTCGAGAAGAATACTCCATTCATCTTCTCTAATGAATGCATCCAAGCTTTCCAAACGTTAAAGAATAAACTTACGGAAGCTCCGATCTTGATTGCCCCAAACTGGGATCTACCATTCGAACTTATGTGCGATGCAAGTGATTACGCCATAGGGGCAGTTTTGGGGCAACGTCATGAAAAACACTTTCGGCCTATCCATTATGCTAGCAAGACGATGACCGAGGCTGAATCTAATTACACCACGACGGAAAAGGAAATGTTAGCCGTGGTGTATGCATTCGAAAAATTCCGGTCTTATCTTATCATGAACAAAAGCATAGTGCATACGGACCATTCCGCTCTCAAGTATCTCTTTGCCAAAAAGGATGCTAAAGCGAGATTGCTCCGATGGGTTCTCCTCCTCCAAGAATTTGACTTTAAAGTTCTTGACACAAAAGGAGCCGAGAACCTCGCAGCCGATCATCTGTCCCGATTAGAAAACCCGTATGAAAACGTTCTCGACCCTAAAGAGATTAATGAAACATTTCCTCTCGAGACGTTAAGTATGGTGACTTTTCGTGGTGATTCTAGTACCCCGTGGTTTGCCGACTTTGCAAATTACCACGCGGGTAACTTCGTTGTGAAGGGCATGTCAACCCAACAGAAAAATAAGTTCTTCAAGGACGTGAAACATTATTTTTGGGATGACCCCTTCTTGTTTAAAATTTGTGCGGATCAAGTGATCAGGCGATGTGTGCACGGCAAGGAAGCTCTCGACATTCTCGAGGCTTGCCACAATGGACCCACCGGGGGACATCATGGTGCAAACCTAACCGCCAAAAAGATCTTTGATTCCGGCTTCTTTTGGCCCACCATTTACAAGGATGCCCACGAGTTTGTCAAAAACTGTGACTCGTGCCAACGACAAGGAAAAACTTCGCAACGGGATGAGATGCCTCAAAACTCCATCCAAGTTTGTGAAATCTTTGACGTTTGGGGCATTGACTTTATGGGCCCGTTCCCGTCTTCACGAGGGAACAAATATATTCTCGTGGCCGTTGACTACTTGTCAAAATGGGTTGAAGCGAAAGCGCTCCCCACCAATGATGCCAGAGTCGTTTGCAAATTCCTAAAATCTCTCTTCGCCAGATTTGGTGCCCCTCGAGCTATCATAAGTGATCGCGGAACTCATTTCTGCAATGACCAATTTGCAAAGGTCATGCAGAAATATGGAGTCACTCACCGTCTCTCCACCGCGTATCATCCACAAACAAGTGGGCAAGTCGAGGTGTCAAATCGTGGTTTGAAACGTATCCTTGAAAGGACCATAGGTGAAAACCGTGCTTCCTGGTCGGACAAACTAGATGATGCACTATGGGCCTTCCGCACAGCTTACAAAACGCCCATCGGGTGTACTCCTTACAAGCTTGTGTATGGAAAGGCATGCCATCTTCCGATCGAGCTTGAGCACAAAGCCTATTGGGCCTTGAAACAAGCAAACTTTGATCTTTCTACTGCGGGTGATCACCGGAAAGTTCAACTCAATGAACTTAACGAACTTCGTGATCATGCCTATGAGAACTCATTGATCTATAAGGAAAAAACAAAGAGAATCCATGACTCCAAGATCAAAAATCGCGTTTTCAACGTCGGTGATCGAGTCCTCCTCTTTAATTCAAGATTGAAGATTTTCTCAGGCAAACTAAAATCCCGTTGGAGTGGACCATTCACCATCACTCAAGTCTTTCCTTACGGCACTGTTGAGCTATCTCAAGCCAACGGGCCGAATTTCAAAGTGAATGGTCATCGTATTAAGCACTACTTTGGAGGGGACGTACCACAATTGGTAGTCCCAGATCTCCAGACATTCCCCATAATCCAATAAATTCAGGTGACGGGTCAAGCGTCGGGACCTTAAACAAGCGCTTCGTGGGAGGCAACCCATGCTTATCCGTAGTTGTAATTGTATGAATAAGTGTTGTTTGTTGTGTGAGATAGCTTGTCTTTTCTATCACCCGTGTTTCGTGTTGTTGTTGTTGTCCAGGATTACCCGGATTGTGAAGGCTCTCGTATTCTCGGTTTTGTCTATTCAATCACTCGAGCTTCAAATCCTCAGCTTCATTTTGGGAATCCCGATATCCTAATCTAATCGACTAACGTTTTATCATTTGGCATACTTCATAAACGGCCTTAGGATAACGTAGTACCCTTCAAAACATCGAGGACGATGTTTAGTACTAGTTTGGGGGGGTATCTTCGATTTGATTGTTGCCTGCAGCATTGTTACCACGTAATCCCGTATTTTCACCAAAATTTTTGCAAAAATACCAAAAAAAAAAATTTAAAAAAAAAAAAAATTTTAAAATTTTTTCAAAAATAAAATAAGTGTTTTGTCACAGTTTTGACTTTTCTTTTGGGTAGAATGAGAATAATTTTTGACTCGATCGGGCGTATTGAGCCCTAGCTAGTTCCTTCAGGCCAAGCTTTCACGAATTCTATTGCTTTGAATTTTAAAAAAAAGGTGAAGAACAAGAAATGATAGAGTTAAATATAAGTTTATGTGTTAAGCAAGATTCGTCTCAAAACTTATATGAATAACTTATGTTCTTTTTCTCCCATAAGCTTCTAATCCACCTAATCATACGTGCTTGTTCAACTAAGTCAATCGATGTTTTCAGAAAAAGCTAAAACTTCATATCTTTGACTTTAATATGCAAGGTCTAGAATTATAAAAAGATTAAATGGCAAGAAAGCATACAGTTTAATATATGGAGCAAATAATAGATGTGTCGTGATATCCCACCCCGCTAACCACGAGGAGCTGGTTCAAGATGTGTCGTGATATCCCACTCCGCTAACCACGAGGTGGGGGTTCAAACTAAGACGTCTTTACTTCTAGGGATTTGGTGTGTTGTGATATCTCACTTGGAAGAAAGGTCTAGGTGAGGGTTCAAACTAAGACACCGATTCTTAGCCATATTAGGAAGAAGGTGTTGATGTGATTTCCCACTACGCTAGCAACGGGGTGGGTTTTCAAACTAAGAACACCGGTCGTTGGTTGTGATATCCTACTAGGGAGCGAGGCCTAGGTAGGTGTTCAAACTAAGCAACACATTCCTAGCTTTAAGAACTTATGAAAATGATAAATATGTTGCAAAAAGTTCTATGGTTTAAAATCAAGTTACAAGTACCTAATAAGTTGTTGCTTTGAGTCGTGATTCATCTTGAATTATGACTATGAAAATAAGTTGATCTATGGTTGAAACGAGCACACACATTCAAATCATATATCCATGTTGGGAGTAAAAAGTTCACAAGTCATAAGTATGAGGGCTTAACATCTAAACTTATATCGACAATGATCTTGTTTAATTGCTTAGCTTGGGACTTGTGAAAAAAATCGGGGACGATGAAATTATCCGTCAGGACGTCCGTGGATTATTCTACGAACGTTTCTCATTCTATGATCCCATTGTTGATAAATAAAGGAAGTCAAACATGTATGAAAAAATGAAAAATAACGATTCTATGAATCCCAGATATTGATAAAAAAATTGGAAGTTGCAAACAATTAAGTAAGACAATGGAAACATGTAACAAACAAACAAAAAAAAAAAAAAAAAATACAAAAACACATAAAAAACAAATAAAACAAATTAAAAAAATATAGAGTAGTATAGTGTAAAAAATAAAAAAATTTGTAAGAACCTTGGTACTTGTCACGACTATTGAATACTATTTAATAACCCTATGATAAACGCTTGGCAACTTCCAAGTTATTAGTTCCGAAGGAATATGAGAAGATTGAGGTCTCTCGAGTTGCTAGTACTACACAAGCAATTGCGGATGGGACGTCGCAACATCTACGATTTGGTTTATAAAGGAATCAGTGTTAAAAATTACAATACCACAAATTGTCATTTAAAACGCGCACATACAAGAAATAAAAACAGAGCCAAAAAAGCGAAATGTAATTTGTACAAGTATGCATAAGTATTAGCTGCAGGGAACTGGCTCGTGCTTACCAAACGACGGAAAAACAAAGCAAAAAGCATACAGAAACCTGGGACCACGGGATGGAAAAGTGATTGACCCGCCGCCCCATCAAGTCCATTCACCACCGATCAGAACCAAGCCCAACAAAACACCCAATAGGTGTCAACACCAAGCCAAACCCCAACAGATTCTCATTCTAAAATAAACCACAAGGGCTTTATTAAAGCATAAAAGGCACCCTGAACCAAAAACCCCGACCGCCCGGTGTACACCCTGCCCATGCTCTCCCGCTGCCCTGCAGACTCTTGGCGAAAACAAGTCCCCCCTCCCCTCCCACACCCAACCACAACAACACCCATACTACATGCCCAGCCCAACATGTAACAGCTCATCGCCGCCCATCCCCAAACCCTCCAGCACCGCTGATATACTCCCATACTATTCTCCTGCAAAATCACTCAAACCCTACCAAATCATTCCATTCCACCCTACATGCCCCCCCCGCCCCCCTTAAAACGTCCATGTTGCAATCCTCTCCATACCCAGCAGCACTTCGATCTGGCTGAGATTGACTCAAAGAAGCACAAAAGAAAATCAAAAGCTGGGATTTGCTGCTAGATTCTCCTCACACAACTAGCACACTTGGTATTTTATTCGTCTCCAAAGAAGCACAAGATGCACGTCCAATACATCGGCTATAATAGAGCATCCTTGTAAAGCCCAAAAAAATATAGAGGAATAAACCATTTTTAGTTTTTAAATTAGCCTTAGCTTATTACAGTAAATTAGACAGTTTTTACTTTCCAGCAAGTGGAACACTTTTCAAGTTTTTAAAGCACGGTTAGAGATTTTACAGTCACTTATTATCCTACCCAAGTGTAAAGAATTCCTAGAATTGTGAGTAATAGTATTTTAAGTCTTCAAAAGCACTCCATACAGACTTGATTACAAACAATTATAAACTCAGTTCACTTAAAAAAGTTAAGTATATAAGTAGAAAATCACAAATATCACTCTCCAAATATACCACCGCTTATGTTTATGGATGAAAAGCATATCCTGGAAGGGCTTAATTGACACATCACAAGCAAGGCTTAAGAATCAAAGCTAGAGCTTGTAGATATATTGTTTGGACCTTTTAAGATGCAAGGGTATATAGAAAGTCTAACTCTCTTTCACTCAATAGCTTCTTACTTTTCAGCAAGAACTCTTTGTATATAAGATATAACACTGCAAGGTCCAATCAGCCTATTACAGATGCTTATCAATAATTAAAATTGCCTATAAGAGTCAAAAAAATGATGATAGGTAAAAACCCTTTATAATTAATTAATTTGAGAGAGAAAAAGATTTTTGAGGGGTATTTTCAACAAACATACTAACCTTAAGTTAGTTCTGCTAGTTACAGCTTTTGGAACATCGGAATATCTTAACATCTCCCTGTAAGCTAACTCCAAGTTCGTCACTGCTCGTTTCATTTTCTTGGAATTCAAAAGTAAGCCGTCACTAACTAACACTAGCATAACTAACTCCAAGATAATGACTGTCGTATTAAAACTGTTAGAACATGGCGCGGACCATTTTATAGCTAATCTGACTTATTTATATCAGCATGTAAAAAATATACTTATAGATATTATAATAGTACTAAAGCCTTTTTACATTTATTATATTCAGTATAACTATTGGTCTTTTCAAAGTAATTTTACGAAGTAAATCATTAAAGGTAGTTATCGTAGATATTTTATCCATTATAAATCCATTCTGGTTGCTTATTTAGAGCTAAGTGGATTATTAATATGTGGTTAGTTAAACCTCCTGTTTTATTATATAATTATACTTATTTCCTGTTAAAATTGTGTTATGTAACTGCTCACAATCCCAACCTGAACTTAATACATTAACTAACTTAAAACTAGCAGTCGCTCACATTACGGTAGAACATGTTAGTATAGACCTGGTAGTACCTTAATTAATCGTAACAGTTAGTTTACACATGTTTAATATCACGTAACAAATAGCAGAGATATAAAATTATAGCATTAAACGATTAGGATAAAGCTTCAATGTTAATCTACCTCTCATTAGAGCATATTTTTGCCTTTATGCTAAAAGGTTTTAAGTTGAGATATTTGATATTTCTATCATTATATGCATCTTCTAGTTTTATGTTACTATTTAATAATATTATGGTGCATTTGCTTTTAGTAATTAAATCACAAACATTCCTTGATATATTCAAACACCAATCATCCAACGTTCCTCACTGATAAATCCATTTCCTAGCCTCGTTGGGAACATAACGACCCGGGAACACTCTATACTGCTTCCGGTTTTCTTGATCTAGCGCGAATTCTGATCCTTTGTTGTGTATTTATATTTATATTTACTTATTGATACATAAAAAGAGGGGTTGGTTTGCGCGAGTCAATCCACATATTGTGAAGATGATGATTCAGCAGCACTTGTGGATGGAGTAGCAAAAGGATTGACAAACCGATTCCCATTGAGCATAGCATTTGGAACATTATCAGCAACTGTTTCGGATTAGAGTGTGGCTTCATTATCTTGTTGCTGAACATGTTGTTGTTGTGTTTCGTCAACATCCTGTGAAAAGTTTAGAGTATTTGGAGCTTGAGGAGATGAAAATGTTGGTGTCGAAGCAGAGTCTGCTATTGTTATAGATGTCGTTAGAGTCAGAAGAACTTGAGGTGCTTGAGCATCTGGAACAGTTCTTGGAGCAGCAGATGGTTGACCACCAATATAATCATCATACACAGCTTCGAACAGTAAATCCAAATCACCTTTAGTTAGTTTTTGAGTTGTTATTGTTGATGGAGCATAAGTAAGATTGAGTCCTGAACTGATTTGTCCAAAAATCATGCTTTGAAGCCCAGGTTTTGAAATTCTAATTGTACAATTGCCAAAACTCTCTCTTTAATTTTCGAATGGAATAAATTGAGTTATGACAATTATGTTACACTCAATATTAGTTTCGATTAAAAGACTTAATCTAAAACTTAAACAACAACCACACAATACATGGAGACCTATCTTATGGAGACCCCCCATTGAAGACAAGTTCAGCCATCGCTGTGTGAGGAGTTAAAGTTTGTATGTTAACTCATTTTGGTTGAGATAGGAGATCTATTGGTTGCTGCGTCGTTCAGTTGGAAGTGATTGAAGAGATTTGTTTTTGGGAGACATAAGGATGGGGCGATTGTTTTAACTACGTTTAATATGTGTTGAAGATTACGGTTAGGGTTATGAGAAAATAATTAGGGATTGACTTATTTATATCCTTAATTAAGTTTGTGGACCGGGTTTACATTAAGAAACTTGGACTGAGCTCTAAAGTTAATGGTGTTAGGCTGGTGGGGTGTTGGAAGCCGGGCCTAAGCATATATTGGGCCAAGTTCTATTAATGATATTGGGCCGATTGATTTGATTATGACATGGGTTGGGTTCAAGTTGAGTGTTGGGCTACGAATTTAATTCATGGGCCTGGTATTGGTTAACGGATTAAGGCCGGGTAATAAAACAATTTTATGACGGGTGAACGGTAAATGTGACCGGGTTTTATTACTCAGACGGGCCGTGCTTTTACTTCATTATTTTTTTTCCCGATATCCGTTAACGATCATGACTCATCAAAAATCATGAACAACAACACAATAAACACAATACATTACACTAAAAATGATCCTTATCAAAATTCACCTTCACTCTTAATGGCTATTATTGATTTTATGACTACGGGGTTCTTGTCCGATGTTATGTATTTGGGAGTGAAGTAATATTTCATGGGGAGTGTACTTATTTCGTCTTCGGTATTTTCTTTTTCCCCATCGAAGATAACTTGTTCGAGCTCACACGGATCATGATGAAGACTTGATTTTTCTAGTTATACCTGATGTAAGGAGTTACATTGTAGTACTCACGGGTTATAGCTACACTTTAAGGAGTTACATTGTAGTACTCAGTGTCTCAGTTGAGGAGATTTCAAGAGGTGTTGTATTGTATTATACTTAGAGATTTGCCTCTGCACCGCTCTCCGTCACACGGATTGTACAAGATTAAGTCACAAGTCATGGAGTCTGCTTCATTCTCGAGTTCGTTATATCGGGTTGTCTCCATCAGTAGTCATCAGTTTTAGCCGACATAATAGATAAGGGGATTTAGATCGGGTTGATCAAGAGAGATTTATTAGGAGAGTACGATTCGACATCCTCTCACAGATTATTGCTTAGGCAATTTTAGGCTATGATGATAAGTAACTAGTCTTAGTTGGCATATGATGTACACATGTGTAGGATGTTTCCTCAGTTAGTCATCATCCTGGAGGGAGAAATGTGTACATCCGGTGGTACGTTTTTTGATTTTTATGGTACCGTTGTTGTTACTGTTTCGACTTCATAGCGGGATAAACATCGCTTTCTCTCGGGTGCATTGAAGAATGTGCAGCGTGATACTCTCAATTTATATGGGTACACCCGGGACTCTTTAGAGATTGATTTTCGCTCTCCGCTTACCGTTTGTAGAGTAACATAGGATAAATTGCTAGGGGGGACCTTAATTGAGATATCGCGGCATCATAGTCCAACTCCATCCAGCCGTCGCCTCTTTCTAACTTCCCGTACTAGTCCTCGGGAAGGAGGAGAAACAAGGGCATTTCCGGGCGTCCTTACTTGCGATTTTGGCCCCCTCACTGTAGCTACCAGTTTCGACTTCGTGAAAAGGGATAAAGTAGGTACTTTGAGCTGTATTGAATCAAGACTGGAATGCTTCCTAAGTGAGACGATGTTGATGATATCATCCCTCCTACAGAATTTTATTTTGCCTTAGCGATGTCTGTTTGGGAGGGAGTTGATGAAATTGAGCCTACTAGTTGAGAGGGAGTAAAAACTTAACTAGACACTACAAACTAAAGAAATAAAGCTGGAGTATTCAAGTAGATCGTCTAAGATATTCTCAAGGAATACTAGATTTCATTTCCATATCATTTTACTTTATTTTTCTTGTAGGAAACATTGTAACTAATTCACGTGTAACACCATCTTGGAGGGAGATTGTTAGCCCTACTATTTTGTAAAGCTGGCGTCTTACACGTGAATTGGACTAGCTATAGATCAACTTCTAAACGCAGGGACTACTATTTCATATGAGGGATAGTTAGCTTAGTGTTAGACTATAAATACCCCCCATGACTCTCCATGGGGTGTGTGGGAAATCATTGTTTTTGTTTTCACTTCTTAATCTAATTTCTATTTTGTGTTTTTCTCCACCTTCTCACTAACTTTCTCTCACTAACCTCACAATGATACATCTAATATATTTTGATCAATCTCGTCCCCCCGATTAAGGTGAATAACTAGTCTTGCATACTTCTTGCCTTCACATCATTCTTCTTTTAAGTTTTTTCATCAGCAGTTACAGGACATGGTATTAGTGTAGTTGAGGTATCAGCATTTATTGTTGTTTAAGCTGTTGGTTTGAATGAGTTTCCATTCTCTATGACATCCTATAGAGCATAGTCTTGTACTTGAAAGTATTGCTCAATCCTTAGCCTCCACATATCATACTCACCCTGTTTGAGAATGGGTAACTTTGTAGTAATGGTGGTTTGAGCAGTTTCTAGATCCATCTCTTTCTTGTGAGTAAAAAGTTCTTCTTGTTAGTTTCTTCTAGATCAAAGTTTCAGAACACAAGCTCTGATACCACTTGTTGATCCTAACTCAAGATTTAATACTTAGCTTGTAAGGTTAAGTTACCTTGGATAAATCCAAAATAACTATGGTAGAAACTTTGTGTGTATATTAAAGATTATACAGAATCTACTTCTTTAATACTTAGAAGAAAATTGATGAAACAGTGAATATGTATGAACAATGATGTAAACAAAAAGCTCCAATATTATTAAGATCAATAATACGAGTACTCTGTCTTAGTTCTTGGGTTATACAACTTGTAGATTATGTTCAAATAATGTCTTATGATTCAATAAACTATCTATAACCTCTATGATACTTCTTTTATACACCAAGGAGCCCTTTACAAGATAACTACAAATCTTCTGAAATATTAATCTTATATGAATCTTCTAACTATATAAGATATACACTGAATATCTTCTATAAATATCTCTTTACACGTCTTTATCTCTTTGGCAGTAGTAATCTTCACTTCAGCAGTAGTAATCTTTCAGCAGTAGTAACTTTATACCAACAACATTAAGTTGAACTAACAGCTTTAACTTTTTGTACTGACAGCACTAACTGAGCACAAGCAGCATTAACTACTTAGAATATTTTCTTCATTCTTCAATAGCAGTACTATCTTTACTCTAGCAGTACTAACATATACTAGCAGTACTAAGTTACATTACCAGTAGTAACATACACTAGCAGTAGTAACTTATACTAACAGTAGTAACTACTTACACTAGCAGTATTAACTACTTAGCATATATTTCACTAAGATTACAACTAGCACTAAGTTATGCTTAGCAGCAATAACTCTAACCTTATCAGCAGTATCTTTAAGAAGCCTTTTAATCCTAACAAAAACCTTGGAACTAACTTGGGATCTACATCTCGAAAGAACTTGGAAAACCTTCAAAAGTTTCCAATGACGTAAAATCATCATCGCGATGGGAATCCGCCACACGAAGCCCAACGCCCTTCGGGGTGTGCTCTTCGGAGAAACTAACGCAGAGGTACAAACAAGTTCTAATAAAACTCGCTTGGAACTAAAATCGCAAGTTACATGATTGAAAAAAAACTCTATAAAAAGGGGTTTCAAGACTAATTAAGTCTAATATCACGCCTCCTATAAAGCTGTCACATTATACTAGGGGCTATAATAAGGTATTCTCTTTGATAAAGTCAAATTTAGGATATTACAAACAAATGTAGCAACTTTTATATTAGATTTAACAAAACAAAAGTAGCATAAATTGTTAAGTAAGTCTTTTAAAAAAGCAATGATTATTCTAAAGCCATGCACTCTTCGCATGCATAACATTAGACTAGGGGGCTAGATGGCATTCCCCCTACTCCGCTTACGAGCATTACCGTCACTCTGGTACGTAGCTTACCATTTGTATAAAGGGTGATGACGTACTATCCTAAAGGATGAAGCCTACGCCTTTGTCCTACATCATGCTGGCGTAAAGTCATTCATAATGGCTACCGCAAGGGAACCACCAACCTTCTTCGCGGAGATCCACATTTCCTCGAAGGTAACCTTCTCCGCAGAGACCCCCTTTTCCTCTAAGGCCAGCTTCTTCGCGAAGACCCCCTTCTTTTTTAAGGTCGTCTCCATCTCCGAGGCCCCTCCACAAGTTTGAAGCCTATAGGTCAAATTATATCTACCTATGAACGTGGGTAGAGCTGAGTTGGTCAAACAAGACTTGGTGAATAGACATTATCTCAATAACTGCCACCCATGATCTCTACATGACTTGTGTAACTGCCTCCTACATCTCAGTCAAATTACCTATAAATAGGGAAGCCATCACAGAGGTATGTAACTCAACTTAACCTAACTTTAACCACGAGATATCTTCTCTTCTATCTCAATACTTTAATAACATAATCACTGTGACTTATTCTCACACCAGAGGTGGTTCTCAAGGCTTCCCATAGGATCCGTCTAACGTAGTGTCTTTTATTTCTTATATACAGGTTATCTTGTACTCGACATCACCACCATCACCGCCATATTATTCTTTGATCACCATCGAAGCCTGGTCGTGCCCATATTTGCACAATCAGGTATGGAAATCTGTTGATACGTTGTATTGAAAGGATTTAATGTTGTGTAGTAGGGTAACTTGGCATGGGCTCCCCAATTATTATATTCTATAATATTCTTCAATCGTGCTTGAATACGACGTATAGCCTCTTCTAGATATAACGTATTGATCTCTTCTCGTCATGGATGCTTCAGTGAAGTTAGGGCATGGATACGCCGTATCTTCTTGATGGATACGGCATATAGGTTGTTAGAAACAGTAGACTTTCTTAATTTCTTCATTTATGCTCCAAGATGTGTGCCTTTTGATTAACTTTTACCTTTTGCTTGACAATTACTGCAATTCATATATATAAGCAATTAAGTATCAATTCATGTATAAAATAATATAAAACGAGCAATGTAGCTGGGATAAATGATGCTATAAAATAGATGTTATTTGATGTCATCAAACATGCTTAACTGGAAGTTGAAGTTTATATTTGTTCATGAACGCCTATTTTTTGATCATCATCCGGGTCTTATCACTCCGTTTAGACATGGTTTGGGTGCTTTTAACTTTTCCTTCTGATGACATCAAATAACATCACTTTATAATATCATTTATCCTATCTATTTTGCCTACTTTTATATAATTATTGCAAGATTTGGTACTTAATTGCTTTAAAGTTGATAATTGCAGTAATTCATGAGTATTTTATGAAGACATACTAAAAGGCGCATAATTTGGAGTTAAAACGAAGACATTTAAAGATTGCTCATTTCTGACCAATACGCCGTATCCAACAAAAGTGATACGGCATATCAGTGCCTAGACTTCACAAGAAAGCGCGTTTGACCAATTCTTAATACGGCGTATCCCTTTCGTACCATACGGTGTAT
>BQNB010111331.1:0-22373 GCA_026074375.1 Tanacetum coccineum
AAGATGGAAACTAAGATCTAAAACCTGTCAGTTCAGGGTACTGACATTGTTGGTTACATTAGGCAATTTCAAGAATTGGCCTTGCTTTGCCCCACCATGGTGACAACTGAGTACAACATGATTGAAAGGTATATCTGGGTTTAATTTATGACATTAAGGAGAATGTTACCTCGTCCATACCATAAAGAATTGGAGAATCCATTCGTATGGCTCATGATCTTATGAATCAGAGGGTGTGGGCAAAGGCTGCTAAGAATGCTGAGAACAAAAGAAAGTGGGAAGGCAATCACCAAAATAACTCTGGGCAACAAAATAAACGATAAGAGACCGTGAGAGCTTATACTGTTAGACCAGATCACAAGAATGGATATGCTAGGAAATTACCTTTCTGCGACAGGTGTAAGCTACACCATAATGGTCCATGTACTATAAAGTGCAATAACTACAAGAGGACTGTTTATATGGCTAGAGACTGTAGGAATAACTACAAGAGGACTGCAATAAGCTACACCATAATGGTCCATGTAGGAAATTACCCATAGTGAGCAATTAGAGAACTTTATGAACTTGTTTTGAATGTGTTCTGCGAGGACATTATAGGAATGCATGTCCCAAGTTAAGGAATTAGAACGTAGAAATTAGGGTGGAAATGGAGGAAATGAAGGAGCTCATGAAAGGGCATTTGTTCTTGGTGGAGGAGAAGCAGTTCTGGACCCTAACCTGGTTATGGGTATGTTTCTTCTCAATAATTGTTATGCTACTGTCTTATTTGATTTGGGCGTCGATAGAAGTTTTTTGTCAACTGCATTTAGATCTTTAATTAATATCGTACCAACTACCCTAGATATTGCTTACACTATAGAACTAGCCAATGAAAAACTGATAAGAGCTGATACCATAATCTGAGGTTGTACCTTGAATTTGCTAAATCACCTATTTAATATTGATTTAATGCCCGTCGAACTGAGAAGTTTTAACGTCGTCATTGGTATGGATTGGTTGTCGAAGTACCACATTGTGCTTGTTTGTGACGAAAAGCTCGTTCGTATTCCCTTCGGTGATGAAACCTTAACTATCAAGGCGATAGAGGTGAATCTAGGTTGAATATCGTATCCTGCATAAAAACACAGAAGTACCTGTAGAAAGGGTACCATGTGTTCTTGGCACACATCAAGGAGAAGAAGTATGAAGAAAAGTCAGAAGAGAAGCGACTAGAAGACATCCCTATTGTTTGGGATTTTCCGAAAGTCTTTCCTAAGGAGTTTCCTGGACTCCTACCAGTTAGACAAGTCGAATTCCAAATCGACTAGGTGCCTGGAGCGGCACCAGCGGCACGAGCACCATATAGACTAGCCCACTCAGAAATGCAAGAATTGTCTAGTCAACTGCAAGAACTAGCCAACAAAGGGTTTATCAGGCTGAGTTCCTCGCCTTGGGGAGCTCTGGTTCTATTTTTCAAGACGAAGGATGGATCCTTCATAATGTGCATTGGCTATCGTGAACTAAATAAGCTGACTATGAAGAAATGGTATCCACTACCGAGGATTGATGATCTTTTTGATCAGTTGCAAGGCTTGAGTTTTTACTCCAACATTGATTTACGATCAGACTACCATCAACTCAGAGTCAGAGATGAAGATATCCTAAATACGGCGTTTAGGAATCATTACGGTCACTACGAGTTCCAAGTAATGCCTTTGGATTGACCAACGCACCGGCGGTGTTGATAGATATGATGAATCGAGTAGGCAAACCATATTTGGATAAGTTTGTGATTGTATTCAGAGATGACATCCTAATCTACTCTTGAGAAAAAGAAGAGCATGAGGAGCATTTGAAGCTAATTCTATAATTTCTTAAGAAGGAGGAATTATACTCCAAATTCTCCAAGTGTGAATTTTGGATCCCGAAAGTGAAATTTCTCAATCACATGATTGATAGCCAAGGTATTCATGTTGATCCTGCCAAGATTGAATCCATCAAGGATTGAGCAGCACCTAAGACTCTGATACAAATACGCCAATTTTTAGGTCTTGCCGGGTATTACCGAAGATTCATTGAAGGTTTCTCAAAGATCGCTAAGCCTTTAACCAAACTGACTTAGAAAAATTTAAAGTTTAAATGGGAAGAAAAAGAAGAGTTACCATTTCAACTATTAAAGTGAAAGATTTGTAGTGCACCAATCCTAGCTTTACCAAAAGGAACCAAAAATTTTGTGGTCTATTGCGATGCCTCCCATAAAGGAATAGAAGTTGTGTTAATGCAGAAGGAGAAGGTTATAGCTTATGCCTCTCGACAACTGAAAGTTCATGAGAAGAACTATACCACTCACGACTTAGAACTAGGAGCAGTAGTGTTCGCTTTTAAGATTTAGAGAAATTACTATATGGCATGAAGTGCAGTATGTATACTGATCACAAGAGTCTTCAACACATACTTGACTAGAAGGAGCTTAACATGAGGCGGCATCGATGGATTGAGCTACTCAGTGATTATGACTATAAGATTCGTTATCACCCAGGAAAGGCGAACATTGTAGCAGATGCTTTGAGCCGGAAGGAACGGTTGAAACCACTACGAGTTCAAGCCTTAGTCATGAAAATTGACTCAAATATGACATCCCAGACTTTGAATGCACAAGTTGAAGCAGTTTATGAGGAGAATGTTAAGGATGAAAATCTTCGTGGTATGGAAAAAGAGTTTGAGACTCGTCCAGATGGAACTCGTTGTTTCATGAAGAGGAGTTCGTTGCCACACTATGGGGGATTAAGAGATTTAATCATGCATGAGTCACATAAATCAAATTATCCTGGATTAGATAAGATGTATCATGATCTTAAGAAGCTATATTGGTGGCCTAACATGTAGGCAGATATTACCACGTATGTTAGCAAGTATTTGACATGCTCGAAGGTGAAATCCGAGAATCAAAATCCATATGGTTTGTTAGTACATCCATAGGTACCCCAATGGAAATGAGAAATAATAACAATGGACTTTATTACAAAGTTACCTAAGACATCAAGCGATTATGATACTATTTGGGTGATCGTTGATCATCTTCCTAAGTCCGCACATTTCCTACCGATTAAGGAGACTAATAAGATGGAGAAGCTGACAAGATTGTACATAAAGGAAATAGACTCAAAGCACGGAGTGCCAGTATCAATTATTTTGGATCGAGATATGATATCATCAAATAATGTCATACTTTATTATCATTTATCCTACGTATTTTACCCACTTTAATATAATTATTGCAAGATATTGGTACTTAATTGCTTAAAGTTTATTATTGCAGTAATTATGGAGGCACTTGTGAAGAAGAAGCAAAAAGGCGCAATTTTAGAGCTTAAACGAAGACATTTAAAGAATACTATTTTCTGCACCTATACGTCGCATCCAGTAATGAAGATACGGCGTATCAGCGCCAGCTCAGCACAAGAAACGCGTAATGATCAATTCCTGATCCGGCGTATCCACTACAACCTATACTGTCGTATTGCCCCAAGATGGTCATCAGTCAAAGATACAAAGTTAATGTGATTGATGGCAATTAATCATGATTGATTTAATCTTATCATGAACTCCAAGGAAATTAACCCTATACGTTGTATTCACTTCTCTCTATACGGCGTATCCAGACTGTTTTCAGACGCTATAAATACGAGACTCAAAAACAAGTTTCAGTGTGCAAAAATTACATTCTCTATACCATACACTTTAAAGTCGAATTTTCCAAGATATTAGAAGCAGCCAAGGTCAAGCACCAACCATAATTCCATAGAAGACATCGTGTAATTCTTACTTTCCTAATCATTCGATTTCTAATTGTTTGATCACGTTTATAAAATAACAATGATTGTGGGCTAATACCCTCGGGTATTATCCATGTTAATGAAGATTATAATGTTTGGTTTGTTTTAATCCGGATTGCTTAATATATCGTTGTTGTTTAATTATGTTTATCGCCTTATACTTGTTTATGTGCTTGTATATGCGACCTATCATTCAACTGGGTCTAGTTAGACTTAACCAGTAATCTAGATGTCGGGATAGCTCTCCATGTTATTTTTTGTATGCCCAGACCAATAGGATCATAAATGACACCTTGTCCTTACCCTTTGATTATAAGCTTAGTTGGACCGGCATGTGACCCAATAATTGTTCAACCAGTATTATTCTTAATTAATTGGTATTGATTTTGGTGGTGGACTACCGGTGTATAAAACAACATCAATCAATAAGTGGGTAAAGTCCCAATGGGCTATGGTATTAACAGGATCACCACTACTTTAATTCCCTATGATAGATTATAATTAGACTATTGGATGCTTTATGCGGATGCATTAATCATGACAGGATTGTTTGTATCTAGGTCTTAGGATGAAGAACCGCATAAGTCTTAAGAATGATATGACCACTCGAGATAAATAGCCATTGCACTATACACAAACAAATCAACATTTAATCGGATTTAACATGGTTAATACAGTTTTCTATTATTTGGCTTGTACTGCTTCTTTATCTTGTGATTATTTGCTTTAGTGTTTATTGTGTTTAGAATTAATCTTTTTCACCACCAAACATGTGCTAGTCTCTTAGACTGAAACCCCCCCCCCCCCATTTACCACTAGTAAATATGTATAGCATAGGCTTAACAAGTAATTAGACTAATCTAGATAGATTAAAATACTGATAGAATATTAGGGTACTCTGCTATTAGTGTTCAAACCTAGACTTACCGCGAAAGCGCTAATCGGGACGGGTACACTGGCCGTTAAAGTGTTGTCTTAGTCTAGACTAGCTTATTAGTGTAGTTTCAGGTCACTTATAGCTTATTTAGTCCTAGTGTAGATTATTTCAGTTTTTAGCTTATTTAGTTTTGTTTAAAAGTAAAAAAATGGCTAAGTATAGGTTGTCTGATTTTTAAGCTGTTTCTAGCTTATTAGTGACTTTTAAAAAAGTTGTTTTCACAAAAATAATGTATTATAAGCTGTCTTACAACTTTGCTTTTTATGTTTTTGCAAAAAAATAAAAAGGGGAAACCAAGGAAGTCGGGGGCGAGCAAGACTCGAACCCCCGACCTCAACTTAGCCTCTACCCTTTTAAAAAGCCTCAACATACACACCTCTCACCAACGTGCCCTTGGGACTTTTACGTCCAAGTTTGCAAACACAATTGTTTTACCACCTTTTTGAGTTCTTTTTATCATAAGCACTTCGAGTGCTTATTTCCTTTTTCTTGGATTATTCTTTTCAGCTTATTCGTAGGACTTATTTTTCATACAATCCTTATAACATTAGTGATTTTTAAGAATTTTCTTAGAATTTTTAGTCAAAGTTTTATATTTTTCGTGAATTAATTTTGTTAAAAACTTTAAAAAAATCAAAAAAATAGAAAAATAATCAAAAAAATAATTTTCTTTTTTATAAAATTTTCTTTTATCATATTCTAGGTTTAGGTTGAAATTTACTTCCGTAGGGTTAATATTTTGAAAGTTCATTTTTTTAAGAACGGGATTCGATCCCCGTTCTCGTTTTCTTCGTTTTTAGCTTAAATTACTCTCGGTTTAGAATTTCCTTAGCTTTTTACTTTTAAATAGTCATTTAGGATTAGAAAAAGTTTAGAAAAGTATTTAGGGTTTAATTTTAGTGTTCTAGCTTATTTGTCGTGTTTACTTTATTTCCCGTTATCGTTTTTTCGTAGTTAGATTTAATTGTGCCTTTATTTGCTCACTATTAGGATTTTAGAAAACAAATCATCTTCGAACCAATTCAAGTCATTGTCCAAATAACAAACGAGGTCTCAATTTCATAAGTCTTTGGGAAAACGACCCGGTAATCACTTACCGGTTAAACGTGTAGTATTTTTGTAAGATTTTTCCTACTACCTTTGTCCTCAAGGGTAGTTTTGGAATTTTCTATACTTTAGATATTATTACGTATTAAAACTATACACACCAAGTTTTTGGCGCCGAAGTTACGTAGCTCTTCTCAAGCATTGCTAATATTCATAGAACAATCACATGATGAGGTATGAGGTTATCTTATAGATGGTAGCAGAAATGGTGGAGAGAAGATATTAGCCATCTATATAGTGGTAGAGGTGTGATTTAGGTTTCCGTGTAATTAGTTAGGTATGTAAAATGAGTGATATAACCGTTTATAGTTAAGGAGCGGATCCCTAAAGATATGAGATGGTTGTAATAGTAACAAAGGAGTGGAACGAGTTACTGTAGGGAGTTTTGAGTATTTGATCATTTAGGACGAGGGACGGAAAACGTGTTTCGTGAAGAAAAGAATCAAGTAATAAATAAGATAATGATCAAAGTAATTTAAACTGAAATCCTTAAGGATTAATACGATTATGCATGTGTACTTGTTAAATTTTAGTGACACGAGGCAATACCCTAAACTCAAAAGAGACTAAGTCACTTAAGTGTATTAATCATAACAATTAAATATATTGATGTACAAGACTAAGTGACGTCTATATGTTTATCTAGATAGACGAACCTAATGATATAGAGTGGGTGTACAAGAAAGCCACGTAGATCATATAAAAGCTCACATAAAATAATTATTACGTCACATACACATATATCATACAAAACATGTTAGCATTTAGCATTTAATAACACGTATCATAAATATAAACTTATAAATATTAATCCGGGATTGCTAACCAAAAACAAAACGTCTAAATAATTATGCATTCAACAATTAAGCAAGTAATCATTGAGTGTCAAAATAGCATGAAGATAATATAATCATATTTCACGAGAACAAGTTAACATTTTGAAATCATAAAAATACGTATGCGATGTGCAAGTAGTCTAGGTCGACAAAGGAGAATCCTAATTACTACTTGTTTAATGAGCAATCCTAATGAAATACAAAGTTCATCAATGTAGACTAACATTAGGCATATTTAGAAAGAGCCATTTAATCAAGTTAGAGAATGAATATGAGACTATCACTAGTGGTGCTCAATTTAGGGTAAACACGACCATTTTTACGAGTTATACCACGAACCCAACTTCCTTCCAAGAAGCAATTCAACCGTTATGTTAAATTGAATTTCTAATAAAATAGATTCTCCAGTAGTCATTCTCATTTTAGAATAAAATAGAATTCCCGCATTTTCCTAATGAAGTGTAGCAAAGATGAAATTTGAATTGTCCACTAATACTTGGCCTAATATGACTCAACTAATATGTTTTAATTCCGGTTCTCATAATCCTAATCATGACGTGTAGAATTCTAGGGTTAAATAAGAGAGCAAGCAAGATGTCGTGAGTTTAAACAAGATTGAGTCTTTTAGGACTTAGGAGTATACTTAAGTGTGACAATGTGGAATGTGCTACATTAAAGCGTTCTAAGAATGCACCTTTGCATGTCTTTTTGAAAATAATCTAATTAAGGTTATTTACCTCAATAGATATTGTGAATATTCCATTGTAGAAATTATGATGTACTAAAGGTTAGTTACATGTTTGTTAGACCTTAGACAAGTGCAAAATGACAAAAGGAATATATTCAAATTTGATGACCACGGACGGATCTACCTAAATCAAAGACGGATCTCCCTATGGAGGATCCGTAGATCGCAGAGTTGTCTGAAAACAGACAGAACATGATTTCCCGTTATTTGGGCGATGGTGTTAACTTTTTAGTAATGGGAGAAGCTTATATATGTTATAAGGGTTCTTGGTTTGAACTTTCGGATTCGACGTCCAAGTTTTGAGCGTAACGTGGAAGTTATCGTGAATTTCCCGATGGAATTTCAACGATGTTAATCCTACTAGGAGTGTGTTAGCTTTTAGCATATTTTTTACCATTGCTAATAACACAAGCATTATGAACATTTAGACGTAACAAAGCATCGTCAATACAAGTGTGAATTGCAATTCGATGATTATTCTTTTCGTCTTATGATCGATTTCGTAATTTCATGTAATAACTAAAAATAGTTAAACATGTAGACTCGGAAAATATCTATGGTCGTTTTATTGATATTTTCGTTATCTAGATAAATTCTAATCTCGACTCCATGTTCATATTTCGAACATTTGTAATTGGATAGAATAATGAGATTAATTATCGTTTGAATAATAATCATCTTTATATTCGAAGTCCACTTACGATCACTTATAGAAAGAAAGCAAAATAATAGTTTATAGAATATGTTTCATGATTCCTAATCCTAATCTAGAAATTGAAATTGTTCTCGTTTTTTTAAATTACTTAGTTAAAAATAATGTTTATGTTATCTGGTAATAGAGAAGAAATGGTTTTACACCAAAAAGTGATGATTCTTGATTCGTGTTATTCAATTGTATGAGCAAAGTTAATATTATTTGTGATTTGCTCGTGTTTAGTTTTTCAGAAATGACAACTTTACCAAATGCATTGCAAGGTAAATTACTTGAATATCTCGGATGAAACATCCAATTCGTCAATCCTACTTTGACATGCATTTTAAACATGTTATTATTAATAATAGGAACACTCCTATTGGACATGTAGACTTAATATAACATCATTATCACAAGTGTGAGTTATGAACCGATGTATATTCTTTTCGTCTTTAAAAGGGATGACATTATTTTCATATCAACCTAGTGTGATTGAGTATCTAGATTCGAGATAATATCTTTTGTTATGGTTTTGATATAATCTTGAAGCTAGACAAATAATGAATCCGATTTCATATCAAAACTCAAAAGCTCGGCAATTAGATTCGAAAAATGATATCAATCATAATTTGAATAATGAATCGATATATATTCGAAATCTTTTTTGACCCTCACAAACACTTTTTTTAAAAGAAAACAAAAGATTTTCCTAATGTGTTCCATTAAGCCTAAGACTATTCTAAAGTGTGAGATCATTTAAAATGATGAGTTTACTTGTTTATTTGGTATTGTTGTATATTTTACATGTGAGAAAAACTTATTAATTATTGTGCATAATATGCTTAGGTTTTGGCTTCTAAAGAGTACATAAAATTATCTTAGTCATTTTAAGCATTATGAATCTTTTTCGAAATTACTACATGTTTTTATAATATTTTTAAGCTTTTGACTAGAGTGAATATTTTCATTTCAAGTTAATGTTAATGTGAAAATTTATTCGAAGATAAAACTTCAAAATAAAAGTGTTTTCTTTCCAAGAAAGTTAATCTTTCAAATTTAGGATTACAAGAAATTTTATGTTCATTTTAATCTAAATATTTATTAGTTGTGATTGTGAATTAGACTAATGCAAAATGTTGATATAACAAAATGTTGATATAACAAAATGTTGATATAACAGAATTAGACTATTTATTAGTTTTAATCCAAATATTTATTAGTTATGATTACAAAATGTTGATATAACATTTGTAAACATAGTGATCTATATCTATATGCAACGCAAAAGCAATTTCTCAACTTAGTGCAAGAGATCTTCCATAAGATCAATTGACGCATATACATGAACATTAATAAATAACACACATGACGAGATTGCTTAACAAAGATTTATTAACAATATTAAGATGCAAAGTAGAACAAATAATCATTTAGCATAACACACATAAATACTACACTTCGGTTTGTGTATTAAATGTAACAATGTATACATAGCTTGATTTTATTTGTAACTAAATTAGTTTTCTCCTCATTAGTAAGTTTGAAAAATACATTTACTTTCTAATGATAAAATACACCAACTTTCAAAAGTAAACCAACTAGAAGTGTCTGACTCGAAAGGAAATGTTAAAATCAACTTTTTACGCTAAAACAAAATTTTAGTTTAAGATCGATTCTCGTTGGAAAGTACACTCAAAATCTTTCAATTTTGGTTTTTTGAATCATTGTAAGTACGACGCTATCGGTTTACTTTTTACGAATTTTTGAAGTTGGACGCAAAACCTGACAAAGCCACCGTACGGATTCTCATGGACGGATCCGCACTTTTGGTGGAATAACGCGTGGATCGCATAAGGTGGTTGAAAAAATTTTGGCAGAAAGCATTTATTGCACTTTTAGACACCATTATTCCCTTTGTTTGGATTCCTTTAAAAGTCATTCAAGCTATTGTAACACTTTATATATAAAACCAAAAACGTGTAAGTAACTAAACAAAGAACCTTTTCACATTAATGTGTCGGCTTGATGGGAAATTTAATCACATGGTTCGTACTAATTTTTAAAACCCGTGTGTTTTGAAAACTAGAGCGACTTGGCTCTAGCTACAATTGTAGAACGCACGTTAGAAGGGGGGTGGGGGGGTGCTGAAATTTTAACAAATTGGGTATCCTTTATAAACTTTATGACTTTTGTACCAAAACAACCTAATCGTGTTTGTATTACTACAAACAACTATGCTAAATAACCATCAAACAAAAGGCATATATCATCATAAAAAAATAGACAACACTAACATGATTGCAATGCAAACATAAATATTGCGATAAAGGACAAAATATTAAATGTAAAGCGATTAGTAGAAAAGAAAGTGCTCAAACCAGACACGATGGATTTTTATAGCGGTCACGGCTATGGTAGATCCTCTTCGCCCTACGTGACTCCTTGAGTAGACGAGTACTAACTCGAGAGTTACTTTACTAAATCAACAAGCTCCTTTAAGGTAGAGAAAACTACACAACGTCACTTACGCTTTATCTGGTACTAGGCTAAATACCGAGTCCTACTTTGAGGTAGAACCAACCTAACGTCGCTTACACTTTATCCAGTACTAAGCTAAATACCGAGTCCTTCTTCAGGTACAACCAAACTCGTTATGTTTTATGGCCCAACATAATAAATCTTGTCTTTTATAGCCTAAACACATAAACAACCTAACATCTAGTTTGTTGTATAATGATTGATACACAAATGTGTATAATGATGATCCAAGACATAATTATCAATTGGATGTAAAAGCCTAATCTAAAACATCAAGATCACTAAGCATGATGTTGTTGATGAATATGACAAGTCTCTTGTGTTAGGAATACGAAAAGTCCCAGTCACTTCCAATAATAGTTAGTCAAAGCCCGTAGTTAGTCAAATGTAATGCTTGAAATCTAATTGGGCCAAAAGGCCCATGGAAAGCCCACAAGCTCTCCATGTCCGGCCACTATGGTATTATAAATACCCTCTCCATGCCTTGGAGAGGGTGTTGGTTGTTCATTATTTTCTCACACTTAATGCAATTCTCTCTTATGTTTACTTTCTCTCTTTAAAGTGTTCATCCAACCACTCTCTCTCTAAAACAACCTCTCTTTCCCTAACCTTGTATGTTATTAGATATCTTCAATTGGTATCAAGAGCCATGGAGTGATTTGCTTAGTTTTTGTGTTTGTTATTTTGTTCATTTTTCCCTTTCTTTTTTGTACGTCATTTTCTTTTTGTTTTTTGTATTTTTAAAAGTTTAACATACACTAAAAGATCATTTACTTTGGTAAGATTGATTTAGTACCTTTATGATATAGGTGTATAAGCTTTGAAATCAAAGGAGATGACTCATCTTTTCTTCAACGTTTAGTTTTTGTGAACAAACATTTATAAAGTACAAGTCTTGATTTAAAAATTTTTGCTTTAATTAGGACCGTGATATATGTTTACATTTTTAAGGTACATATAGGTTTAGTAATACTAGCTGTACAAGAAAATTTAGAAAAAACAATCAAAAATGTGTCTTTTTATGTTTTTAGAATTGTGTGTTTCGTCCTAGTGTTAACCGAATTAGCAGGTTTTGGTTTGACCGGATACGCAAGTTATAAGGTTGACCGAATACGCAGCTTTTTAGTTTGAACCGAATACGCAACTTTTGGTTTGACCGGATACGCAAGTTATAGGGTTGACCAAATACGCAGCTTTTCAGTTTGAACCAAATACGCAACTTTTGGTTTGACCGGATACGCAAGTTATAGGGTTGACCGAATACGCAGCCTTTTAGTTTGAACCAAATACACAGCTTTTGGTTTGACCGGATACGCAAGTTATAGGGTTGACCGAATACGCAACCTTTTAGTTCGAACCGAATTCGCATCTACCAAATTAGCAATCACCGAATTAGCAGCTACCGAATTCGCACCTACCGAATTAGCACTCAACCGAATTCGCAGTCAACCTAATTCGTAGTTTTTGTTGGCAACCTAATTAGAAGTTTTTCATTAGCAACCTAATTAGCAGTTTTTGCGAAACGAATTTGAAACTTCACTTGGACTAAAGTTAAAACACACAAAGTTGCTAAAACAAAAATTATACGGTTTATTTCTTTGACTTGTAAAATCCCGTGAAACATTAACTTATTTTCCCAGTTTTGTCAAGAATTGTAAAATACCGTATAGTTTCAAGACATAAATCACACAAAAGACAACTCACAACAACATAATTTCTTTTAATCACCATTCGATCAAACAAGTAATCTTTTAACATACAACTTTCTCAATGACGACTCTTGCTGCAAAGCAATTCTTTTGGGTGCTGACAATCGTCTACCTATGCTGGAAAAGGATATGTACGATTCTTGGAAAAGCAGAATTGAGCTATACATGATGAATAGACAACATGGACAAATGATCCTTGAATCCGTTGAAAATGGTCCACTCATCTGGTCTACGATTGAGGAGAATGGAGTGACTAGACCAAGGAAATACTCTAAGTTGTCTGCTACGGATGCAATTCAAGCTGATTGTGATGTCAAGGAAACAAATATCATTCTCCAAGGATTACCACCAGAGGTCTATGCACTTGTTAGCAATCATCGAATTTCCAAGGAACTTTGGGAAATAATTCAACTTCTCATGCAAGGAACTTCATTGACAAAACAGGAAAGAGAGTGTAAACTATATGATGAATTCGATAAGTTTGCTTATAAGAAGGGAGAAACACTACATGATTTCTACTTGAGATTTTCACTGCTACTCAATGACATAAACATCTACAATGTGAAACTAGAACAATTTCAAGTGAACACCAAGTTTTTGAATACCCTTCCTCCTAAGTGGAGCAAATTTGTGACTGATGTCAAACTGGTTTGGGACTTGCACACAACTAATATTGATCAGCTTCATGCTTACTTGGGACAATAAGAATTTCATACAAATGAAGTTCGTTTAATGCATGAATGCAACTCAGATCCGCTTGCTTTGGTTGCAACCCATTAGATGACACAATCTCATTATCATGCTCATCAGAACTCATACCAAAACTCTCAGTTTCAACTACAAGTTTCACTATATCAGTCTCTACATTATGGATCACCTTATCAGTCTCAACTATACTCAAACCATCAATCATTAACACCTCTTTCAATCACTTATCTATCCAATAATTATCAATTATCAGTTCACCACAACGTTTATTCTCCACCATCATCTATCCTTCAAATGAAATATACTCCCACAGTTAACCAACAACGACAACAACTTGAATTTCCCCAACTAGACTCAGGTCTAACTGTTCCAGTGTTCAAGCAAGGTGACGATCTCATTGATGCCATCAACCATATGATGTCATTCCTATCAGCTGTCGTCACATCTCGCTATCCTACTACCAACAACCAACTGAGGAATTTGTCAAACCCTAGGCAACAAGCTACCATTAATGATGGAAGAGTGACTTTACAACTAGTACAGGGGAGACAAATTTCTTTTGCTACGGGTACCACTAGGATCTACACTCAAGGAGCAAGTGGAAGCAATTCTGGGAAACAAAGGATTGTTATTTGTTACAACTACAAAGCGAAAGGACACATGTCCAAACAGTGCACTAAGAATAAAAGGAAACAAGATGATTCGTGGTTTAAGGATAAAGTGTTGCTGGTACAAGCTCAAGCAAATGGTTAAATTCTACACGAGGAAGAACTAGCATTTTTGGTAGATTCAGGAACTGCAGAAGGTCAAGCCACACAGACTGTCATTACTCACAATGCTGCTTATCAAGCTGATGATTTAGATACATATGATTCTGATTGTGATGAACTCAACACTGCCAAAGTTGCTCTCATGGCGAATTTATCTCATTATGGTTCAGATGCTCTCGTTGAGGTACACAATCTTGATAATGTAGATAACAATATGATTAACCAAGGTATGTAGGTGATGCCGTCTTCTAAATAGTCGAATGTTGTGAACCATTCAGAGACTTTAATAACCAATGATAGCAATATCATTCCTTATTCTCAATATATGACAGAATCATAACAAGCAGCTGTTCAGAATTCTAACTCATCTGCACAACAAGATGCACTGATATTATCTGTGATTGAACAACTGAAAACCTAAGTAATTAATTGTACCAAGATAAATTTGGACGATAAAAATGTCAATGATACTTTAACTGCTGAGCTTGAAAGATATAAAGAACAAGTTAAAGTTTTGAAAGAAGGACAAAATGTTGATTTAAAAAGTAAAGATAACATTTCAGATTCATGTGAACAGTCTGTCGATATTGATCTTCTTAAACAAACTCTTCCTAAACAATTAAAAGAAAAGGAATCTTTAATGCAAACAGTTACTCTTCTCAAAAATGATTTCAAGAAAGAAGAATCTAGAAACATTGATAGAGAAATTGCTTTAGAAAAGAAGATCAAACAGTTGGATGATATTGTTTATAAAAGAGATCAATCATCACAAACCTGTTCATATGTTGACAAAACCACAGTTTTTCTATGACCATACCACTAAACAAGCTCTAGGTTTTCAAAATCCTTTCTATCTGAAGAAAGCTCAGCAGTTGGATCCAAAGCTTTATGATGGTAATGTCATTAAGAACACTAGTGCTATTGTGTTTTCCTTAACTTCCCGGAGTGACCCTAATGGCTTGCTGAAGAGGAGCGTTTTCCAAAATGCTTTTAAAACAACAGGATCCAATGGTTTTAGAAAAGAAAGTTAATACCACACCAGTTTATTATGTTGTTCTTAACCAACTTTCTCAAGATTTTGAAAAAAATTTGTTACACAAACTGAATTATCTACTGAACAAGCCTTTTTGCTTAAGAATCCACATGAATTCTTTAGATCCTAGTCTTTCTTGTAGACCCACCAAGGTTGAGGTTCCGAACGAACTTCCTAAAGTCAACATGGTAAATACGAGTTTGAAGAAACTTAAACACCATCTTGATGGTTTTAATGTGGTTGTGAAAGAAAGAACCACCGACACAGCCATCATTAAGGGCTCGAAGGGGTTTGAACATACACAAACTTGTTTTAAGGGATTGAAATATTCCATTCTTGTAAAAAGCATCTGAAGTACATATTTCAATACATTCGTCTCTAATATTTTATTGACTGAACTTTCTAAAGTCCAAAATGTATTTCATCAAATAGAACAGGCTGTAGAACAACATCGTTTAGAGTAAAAAACATTTGAAGTTAAAATGAATCAAGTTTTAAATGAAAATGAACGACTCTTGAAACAAGTAATCAACCAAAGATTATTGTGAATTATTTTATATGAATTCTACTGTGGATAATGCTTCTGTGAATATGCATGAATGTAAAAATGTCTCAAACTTGAGAATAAGCTTCTCAATGAAAAGCGATTTCTTTTGAAAAAAAAAAGACTTATGATAAATGTTAGAAGATATACAACTCTTGAATAACATCTGCATATCTTTGAAGTTGATACTCAACTGTAATTAGGAAATTTCAGAAAGGGACAATTCTGTTTTAAATCAAAGAGCTCCAAATTTTGATCAGTACTTTGAATTAAACGAATTGAAAGCTCAGTCACAAGAAAAGGACACGGTCATAAGAAAGTTGAAAGAGATAATTAAATCTTTAAGTGGAAATATAAATAAGGATAAGGTCAAGAAGGACATAGAAGAGATTGAAACGATAAATATTGAATTTGATCATAGGGTGTCAAAACCTTATGTTGAGAATGAACATTTAAAACATACTTATAAGAAACTTTATGACTCAATTAAACCATCACGTATTCGATCAAAAGAACAATGTGATGCTTTAATTAATCAAGTTAATCAAAAGTTTAAGGAAATCTTTGATTTAAATGTAAGTCTTTAGGGAAAGATTTGGTCATTACAACTCTCAAAGATGAATTAAGAAAACTTAAAGGAAAAGATTAAGCTGATAATGTTATTACCAAACACACTATTGCTCCAGAAATGCTTAAGATTGATATGGAACCTATAGCCCCTAGATTGTTGAACAATAGGATAGCTCACTCTGACTACCTTAGGCACACTCAGGAACAAGCTGCGATTCTTAGGGAAATAGTGGAACAAGGAAAATCACAAAATCCTCTAAATAATTCCTTAGACTCTGCTTGTAAGTATACCAAACGAATTTCAGAATTTCTTATAATATCTCAGACAAAACTGGCCTAGCATCAAAATTCAAGTGATAAAAAGGGCTGTGACCCCAAAGAACAAGGACAAAAGAGTTAGATTCATTGAGCCCGTCACATCCTCGGGAAATACAAACATAAAAATAGCTTCTTCATCAAACCTAGTTTCTAACAAACCTATGTTGTCTTCTACAGGAGTAAAACCGTCTTCAAGCAATATAAAGAAAGATAAGATTTAACAAACACCAAATAGTACTTAGAAGAATAAAGTAGAAGCCCACCCTAGGACAATTAAATCTAGTTTGAAAAATAAGAATTGTTTTGTTGAATCTAAAGGAACTGCAAATGTGCAGCATTCTAAACTCAATGCGAATTCAAAACTTCTATATGTTAAGTGTAATGGTTGTATGCTTTCTGATAATCATGATTTGTGAGTTCTTGATTTTATAAATGATGTGAATGCTCGTGCTAAATCTAAATCTGTTAAGAAAACTTCAAAGAGAAAAGTTTGGAAACCAACAGGAAAGTGTTCTCAAATATTTGGATACACTTGGAGGACCCTACTAGTCAGACTTCATTATAGTAGAAATGCTCTGTTGCCCTTTAACTAGGATTACCATAACCGCTGAAGTGCCCCTTAGGAAACCAACTGCTCTAGAAACTAATACACCTAAGCCTGTAGTAACATTGGTTTACTCAAGGAAACCTAGGAAATCTAAAACTAATGTTCCCGTTAGCAAACCTAAGATTATTAAATCTATATCTGCTAACAACAAGGAACCTAGTAAATCTTGGGGATCCATAGTTTCTGATGTTCCATCTTCCTCTCTTGATGAATGCAGGTCATCCAAATTGTTCTCTGGTATTTGGACTCCGGCTGCTCCAAGCATATGACCGGAGATCGCTCTCAGCTCACCAATTTCGTCAATAAATTTTTAGGTACTGTAAAATTCAAAAATGATCACATGGCAAAGATATTGGCATATGGTGATTATCAGATTGGGAATGTTACGATCTCAAGGGTTTACTACATGGAAGGACTTGGACATAACTTATTCTCCGTTGGGCAATTCTGTGATTTGAACCTTGAAGTTGTTTTTCGTCAACACACCTGCTTTATTGTAATCTAGAGGTGTTGAACCTATTGAACTTGGATCTCGAGGCAACAAATCTGTATTACATTGTCTCGTTGGAGGTAGATGGCGTCCTACTCCTCATGTCTCTTGTCAAAGGCCACTCAAAGACTAAGTCCATGGTCTAGGCACCGACATCTGTCTCATATGAACTTGGTACAATCAAACCATTTAGCTATGACACGGTCTTGTTCGAAGTCAGCCCTTAGCGCTAATAATTTGAACAAAGGACCATCTGTGTTCTGCGTGTTGCAATGGCAAAAGCATAGAAAGGAACCCCACAAACTAATCTGAAGACACCAACCAAGAAAAATTGTATCTCTTGCACATGGATCTTTGTGGACCAATGCGTGCCACAAGTGTTAATGGAAAGAAGTACATCCTCATCATTGTCGTTGATTACTCTCGATTTACATGGGTAAAGTGCTTAAGGTCAAAAGATGAAGCTCTAGATTTCATAATCAAGTTTCTCAAGATGATCCAAGTGCGTCTTAAAGTACCTGTCCGACGAATCAAAATAGATAATAGAACTGAATTTGTTAATCAAACTTTACGTGAATATTATGAGAAGGTTGGCATCTCTTATGAAACATCTGTTGCTCGCTCTCCACAACAAAATGGTGTCGTTGAAAGACATAATCGTACGCTAATTAAAGTTGCCCGCATGATGTTGATTTATGCAAAAGCTTCGTTATTCTTATGGGCAGAAGCTGTTGCTACTACATGTTACACCCAAAATCTTTCCATCATACGTCTTCATCATAGCAAAATACCATACGAGCTTTTACATTGATAAACTTCCTGATTATCATTTTTTCATGTATTTGGTGCACTTTGTTATCCGACAAATGATAGCGAGAACTTGGGAAAGTTACAACTGAAAGCTGATATTGGTATTTTCATTGGCTATGCACCCACAAAGAAAGCATTTTGAATTTACAACCGACGTACAAGACAAATCATCAAAACAATTCATGTAGATTTTGATGAGCTAACAACAATGGCTTATGAACACAGAAGTTTAGAACCCGCACTTCATGAAATGACTCCTGCAACAATCAGTTCAGGACTCGTGCCAAACCCTCCTCCTTTAACACCGTTTGTACCACCTTTAAGAACTGATTGGGATATTTTGTTTCAACCACTGTTTGATGAATTACTCAACCCTTCATCAAGTGTTGATCGCCCAGCCCTTGAAGTCATTTCTCTAATTGCTGAAGTAGTAGCTCTAGAACCTACTGTATCAACCGATTCACCTTCTTCAACAACTGTTGACCACGATGCACCATCACCTAGTCACTCACAAACAACACCTAAAACTCAATTTCCTGTCATTTCTAACGATGTTGAAGAAGAGAATCATGACTTAGATGTTGCACACATGAATAACGATCCATTCTTTGGCATCATCGATGAACTCGTTACCAAATGGACCAAGGATCATCCTTTAGACAACATCATCGATGAACTCGAAAGACCTGTTTCCACAAGACTCCAACTTCATGAACAAGCCTTATTTTGTTACTATGATGCCTTTCTCACATAAGTTAAACCAAAGAACTATAAAGACGCATTAACTCAAGCATGTTGGATTGAAGCAATGCAAGAGGAGCTTAATGAATTTGAACATCTTGAAGTCTGGGAACTCGTTCCTCGTCCAGATAAAGTGATGGTTATTACTTTAAAATGGATCTACAAGGTGAAACTTGATGAATTAGGAGGAATTCTAAAAAACAAGGCTTGTTTGGTTGCTCGTGGTTACTGTCAAGAAGAGAGAATTGATTTTGAGGAATCCTTTGCTCCAGTGGCAAGACTTGATGCTATTTGAATTTTTCTCGCATTTGCTGCTCACATGAATATGATCGTCTGCCAAATGGATGTTAAGACGGCATTCTTGAATGACATTCTACGCGAAGAAGTTTATGTTAGCCAACTGAACGGGTTTTTAGATAAAGACAATCTGAATCATGTGTACCAGCTTAAGAAGGCTCTCTATGGGTTGAAACAAGCTCCTCGTGCGTGGTACGATCTATTGTCGAAGTTTCTACTCTCTCAGGAATTCTCTAAAGGAACCATGGATCCCACATTGTTCATCAGAAGACAAGGAAAAGATATTCTCCTGGTACAAATCTATGTTGATGATATATTATTTTGCGTCCTCACTACACCTGAACTATATGCCAATTTTAAATAATAATGTGTTTAAATTTTAAGTTTTGATGAATCGGAAAAAATTATTCTTTTTTTTCTTAGGTACTACTGATTCACAAAGTCCCAGAGGCATTTTTTAAACCAGTCTAAATATGCTCTAGAATCTTTGAAAAAATATGGTATGGAATCTAGTGACCCCGTGGATACTCCCATGGTGGAGAAATCCAAAATGGATGAAGATACACAAGGGCCAAAGGTCGTTGAACCTAACACTATCGTGGAATGGTTTGGCACCCTTATGTATCTACAGCCAGTAGACCAGACCTAACATTTGATGTATGCATGTGTGCCCGGTATCAGGCAAAGCCTACCAAAAAACACTTACATGCTATAAAAAGAATCTTTAATACCTAAGAGAAACCGTTAATAGGGGACTCTGGTATCGAAAGTATTCTTCTATTGCTCTAACAGCTTATGCAGACACTGATATAGCGGGTTGCATGATACTTAACGACAGTACATCTTGAAGTATCGCTGTTATTGGAGAAGGCTTGTTAGCTGGTCTATCAAAAAGGTAGGAAGATAGCGTCTTGCGTATAATTCCAGTACGGAAGCTGAATATATAGCCTTGTCTGGCTGTTGTACTCAAGTCCTTTGGATGAGATCACTGCTTACCGACTATGGCCTTGGATTCAATAAAATTGCAATGTACTTTGATAACAAAAGCGCTATTGCCTTATGCTGCAACAATGTTTAACATTCTCGATCCAAACATATTGACATCAGATTCCACTTCATAAAAGAGCAAGTTGAAAACGGAGTAGTAGAGCTTTACTTTGTCAATACAGAGTATCAGCTAGCGGGCATCTTCACTAAAGCCCTTGGCAGAGAAAGAATTTAATTTCTTATCAACAAGCTGGGAATGCGAATTTTTTCGCCGGAGACCCTGAAACAATTGGCAGATGAAGCTGAAGAATAGTGGTGGTACCTATTCAAATATCCTGTATATATTATGTATATATATATTAAAAACTAGAAAAACCAAAAAAATTTGAAAACCGTTATAAAAACAAATACAAAATTATAAAATCTTTAAAACTAAATAAAAAATAAAAAAATGAGAAAAATATGAAAAGAGGTAATAATGGCATGTCTTCTGAAAATCGATAACATTTACGGTCTTAGAAATGTCATTTAATAATGATACGGATGGCTGTAAATGAAGTTCCGGCTAGAAAAGTTCAATTGTTTTCAAAACATCCACAAAACGCGGCTTGCTATATTTCAGATAGCAACCGGTCATCATTTATAAGGCAAGTATTTCAAAAAGAAAACTTGACCTCATAACGGGAATTTATTCTAGGGCATGGTCTAGTTTATGACTATGCAAAGGCTTGTGTTTACTTTGCAACACAACCCGTGCTTCATTTATTCCATAAGTGACAAAAAGATTTTAAAAGACAATTCGACCACTCAAACAATGACAACTGCTCTTTAAATAGAAAACGGATCGTTATTTGAGGGGGAGAAAGCATCATCAAATAATCTTTAAAAATTGTCTTTCAAAATAAGTCACGGAATAAACGAATAAAGTTTTTTGATAATCACAGATAACAATTTCAAGGGGAGTTAATTTATATTAACTACAAGTGCTTTAGATGTCATGTGTTTAAAACTTTATGGACTTATTTGCACTTTGAGACTTAGTGATTCAGGCTTTAAACTACAGACGACCAATATTGCCAACACCTCATAGTTTGTAAAAGACTTAGGAATGCTTGGAAATGCTTTCATATTTTTAAATGCCTTGAAGTTAATTCTCATGAAATAGATTTAAGCTTATTAATTATTCGAACATGATCTCGAATATGTGTGCGTATAAGGTTTTGCTAATTCCGAGGTGTCGAAACCAGCAAGGGGGAAGGAGTAGATGTATACATGATAGAGTCCATGGCCTTCTTTTAAGCTTGTCTTCATGGTTAGCTTCTTTTGATTTTAGGCCTTCTTTGTTGCTTTTGGGTGCACTATTTCAACCTCATGGGGAAAGAGACATCTCATCATCATTTAGTATGCATTATTTGAGTTCCCAGGGGGAAGTGTTAGGAGAATAATTATTTAAAACGTGAGAAGAATTCTTTCTGATTCAATAAATGCTTCCTCAAACGGTTAATCACTAAGCTTATTTTTTAAAAGGAGTAGAAACATTTGATAAAAGAGGTACACATAGGTTTGATAAGTATGATGATTCCTTAAGTTAGTCAGTATTCTGCAGAAAGAAATGAGTACATTTGGGACTTAGTTAACTTAGGTGTTATCATTTCGACTACTTAGAGGGAATAATTGTGACATCCGGGACTTAGTTGACTTTGGTGTTTTAATTTATATCATCACTATTATAACACCCCGTGTTTTTAAGTCATTGACGATGACGATAAATCTACAATGAATCTTTTGTATTGTACGCGTTTGTTTTAAATCGTAAATGTTAAGCTAAATCGCGTAGGCTAAAAATTAGCGTTCAATGTAAACAAGCATCAAACGATTAAGCATTTATATCAATCAAGTATTAAATAATTATTTTGAGAATAATTATGGTCTTTGTTCATTTTATTTTTATCGGATACGTAAAGTGTATACGTTTCGCGATAATTACGTTTAGGCATACCCGGAACCACGTTAATTAATCTAAGCTTCAACAAATGCCAAATATTATTTACAATGACCAAAGTTTATAAAGCTCATCACAAATGTTATATGGAACGCCCCCTATATAGATA
>BQNB010111332.1:0-22372 GCA_026074375.1 Tanacetum coccineum
TGCCAAATATATGCTTGTTTTGTGTTATATATTGTGCAGGTACCGGATATTCACTAAAGGAAAAAAATCAAGTCAAAACGAACAAAACCGAGCACGGAAATAGAAAGAGCGTGAAAAGTCAAATCAACCAGTCCAAAAGTCAAAGTCAACAAAAGTCAAAGCTGAAGCTAAAATCGAAGAAATACTTAATGGGCCAACCCGCACCCATCTAATGGTCCGGGTCAACCCATTAAGATATTTATACTATGGCTGAATAAGCCTAAATCCATTAAACCCTTTTAATACAAACCGACCCAAGTAACCTTGGCCCAAACCTCTCTTAACAGTGTTAGCCCCAAAACCTTTTATCCCCTTGCACCGTTAGTCCTTAGGACTAACACATTTAACCCCTAAAACTTTTAACCCTTTTGCACCCTTAGTCCTCACCCATAACCCTGTTATTAAAATCATACACACAAAACCCCAAATCCTTTTCCCGCCTAATTCACTATTCACCCATCACTTTCATTTCTCCCTGCAACTAAACGAAAAATAAACATCACACCCACTTAACCTATTCACCCCCCTGATAAAACAAACTCTACGTTGGCAATCCCCTCTCACCTCATTGGGCATGAAATGAAGACAAAAGATCAAAGGCTGTGATTAAAGAACTTAGGGAACAAGATTTTTCAATGGCTAAGATGATACTTTGAAGACACTCACATAACAAGCACACATTGAAGCTGTTCTTCTTCTATAAATAGACTTAGCTTATTTTATTTTGAAGTGTAGTTTAGGAGTAGTGTAACTTTATTTTTTAGTCTTTGATACGGCTCAAATTATATATACGTATAATATGAAAGTAATAAAATTCCAAAACTACCCTTTAGGAAAAAGGTAATTAGGAAAATAACACCAAATATCCTACGTTAACCGGTAAGTGTTCACCGGCTCGTTTATACCCCAAGAATTATGAATTGAAACCCTATTTTTATTTGGACAATGATTTGATTGGTGATAAGATTTTTGAATTCTAATTTCTAATAATGAAAAAATAAGGCACATATAAAAGTAACTAACAACTACGAAAACGATAACGGGAATTAAAAATCATACACTAAAATCTAATTTGAGCAAAAATGAACCTAAAAGGACCAAACTAATTTTCCTAGATGCTAATAGACTAAAAATGATTTTTAGAGAAAGAATTTTTTTTTTTTGCTTTTTATTTTATTTATTATGAATTTAAAATGATTTTATTCTAGAAAATTAATTAAAAATAGTAAACTTATCCTAAAAAATCTAGAAAAATTATGAAAAGTACTTTAAACTAAGAGGAATGTGAGAAAAATGCTAACTTGAAAATTGGCTTAACCAATAAGCCAGAAATAAGCTATAAGCTTTAATAAGCAAAACTGGCCTAAAGAGTTTAAGAAATAAATTGTGCAAAAGTTGTTTGAAAAAGTCCCAAGGGCGAGATGGTTTGTGTGTGTGTTGTTGAGACGTTTGGGTGTGGAAAGGGAGGTCACAGGTTCGAACCTGTGGCTTCTCTTTTTGCAATTTTTTTTAATTTTTCAAATCTTTTTGAACAAACTAATAAAACAACTAAGAATAAGCAACTTTTGTTAAGACAACTTTTTTAAAAATCACAATTAAGCTAGAAAACAGCTAATTAAACAGACAGATGTGACTTAACACTTTTCAACCTTTTATACTAAATTTAAGTAACTAAGAAGTGAAAATAAGCTAAAATCTGAGATAAAATAAGATACAACTAATCTAATAAGCAAGTTAGAGCAAGAATTAAACAAAAACAATAAGCCATAAGCTGAGAAACTCAATTAAGCACTTTGGTTTTAAAACAGCTATCCAAACAGTCCAACAAGGACTTTTTGAGCTTATTTTTCAGCCAGCTAAAGGAACCTTATGGCTTAGTGGCATATACCACTATAAAGCTTATCCTATGAGCTACTTAAAACAACAATCAAAAAACATTTTGAAATTCAATAAAGCTAGAATAATTCAATTTTAAAAAGTTGTTTATGCCCGAATTCACTATTTTTTTTTGGATTTTAAAGGCTTTTATGAAAATGACAAAGGACAAATTGAAGTTCTAAAACAGCCACTGAAATATCTATTCTTAACTGGAAATAAACCACTAACCTATCTAATTTGGCCTATAATCTACTTGTGCACTTAATTTTAAAAGCTAATTCAAACTACTTACTAACTTAAACTTTGAATTGAAAGAGGCCTTTTGGCTGTTTATTTGACTGATGCAATTGACACAAAAATGACCAAAACTCAAAACCAAATTATGCAGACTTAAAACTTGTTTCAATACTTTTAATACAATAATCAAGAACAATAAATGTCAACATATGAAGTAGAGCATATATTAATCACAAAGATCCTAAGAACTGAACTAATGTCACAGATTTTTAAACAACTAATCACAAACTAGATTCAAGCAATCAACAACACAAACTTGTAAAAGCCTCATTTAGCTAAACAAAACTCTAAAACCTTATCTTATAACCTTCACAATGATATTTAAACTTGATTTAAAGAACCAAATGGCTCTTGACAGCGCTAACTCAAGTTAGTGCTGTCTTGAGCCAAACACCCCTTTAAAATGCTTAAATTCATTTTCAGCTTATAAAACTTAGATTTAAAACTTAGATAAGCTATACCAGATACTAGTTAGCTTATAGAAGACCTATTAAGCACATTTTAACAATCAAATAAGCTGGAATAATAGGCAAACAGATTATGCTAATATTTTTGGATTTTTGACTATTTTATATCAAATACTTGAAAACTAAGATTTAAGCTAAGAATTGAACTCAATAAATAACTAATAACTATGATAAGCAATATTAAGCTAATCTAAACAACAATAACCAGAAATAAGCTAAAGTGCAAAATTAAGCTATAGAATGGAAAATAATACTTACAATAGCCTTTGCACAAACAAGGCTTATCATATATGCTTCAAGAGCTGATCAACAAAGCTCTAGCTTATCTAGGATAAGCTGGTAAGGTCATGGAAGCCCTTCCAAATCTGGCTTCCCTTCCAATTAAGCTGAGGTATATCTTAGGGAGAGATTTGATGTAACAATAAGCTCAGTTAAGCTTTGAGAGCTTAACTGAGTATATGGCTAGCTTATTAGTGATTAGGAAAGCTTATTTAGCTTAATAGAGTATAAGAGAGCTTATTTAAACCATAGTGCTTATAAGGTAAAAACATGAGTTGAAGATTAACAATAAGAAAACTGAGCTTTTATTGATTACTTAAACTGATTACAAGCTTTTAGGAAGAAAATTTCATTAAATTGAAAACATTACACTAAAACGATTACAAATAAGCTAAAAATGACTAATAAGCTAAAACTACTCTCCATATCTTATGTGTGAGAGGGCTTCTTCCTTTTATAGCCGAGAGGAGAACCTTCTAGCCTCTTAGACGCTCCCCCCATCTCCAATCATAGCCATTCAATCTTGATTGCCTTCCAAGCAATTGATCTTGACCATCTATAGCCCTCCACATCCTATCCTCCAATCAAATGCGTTAGGATTGCCAACGTGGATTAATAGAGTGTCAGAGGTGTCAGTGTATGCTTCTAGAAGGAAGGTAGAGTACGAGTACTCTAGGAGTTTTACCCTAAGAGTGTGAAGGTGAAAAATGGAGGGAAAGCGGGATGGGGATAAACAGTGTTTTTATTTTGACTGTGTTTGACTCGTTGACCCGCTTTGTATATGATTCTTGACTTGGGCTCAATTTTTATATTAGAAAGGTATTGGGCCATTCGGTTTGCATTTTGGGATTTAAGTATGGTAAAGGGCTTATGATTTATTTATATTATGAATTGGACCAACCCGGATTACGTGTTAAGGGTTTTTATATTGCACTTAACGACAGTTAGTCCATTAGTTATAAAGGACTAAACGTGTAATTGGTTTTTGGACTTTGGTGAAAATGAATTTAACATTCCAAGGTTCTTTTGTAATTTAAAGGTTTCTTCCACATGGAGTTTGACTAAGGTATCACCATGGTTGACTTTTGTTTGTCCAATTGTGACAAACACCTGCCTCTTGTGTACTCTATTCCGTTCTTTGTGTTCGTTTTTGTCCGGTTTTGGCTTTCTTCATGTGATTTTTGTAATATCCATACCTACACATTCACAAAAGACAAAATACACATATACAAGCATAATATGTTAATTTTTTATCTTTTTAGGGTCATTTTTGATATAAAACGGATATGTGATTTCTCACATATCAAAATTCCCCAAACTAAGTGATTGCCGTGTCCTCACACAATATTATATGCTCTAAAATCAAATACTTCAAAACCTCCCCAAACTAATCTTATATTTTTTTTGAAAAGTAGCAAAGTCTATGTGGGGAGAGTTTTAAGAAATCATAAGTTTTTAAAACAACCCCGTATTTTCCTATTTTTCAAAGTTTTTTTTTTTCCATTTTTTTATTTATAGATTTTCCCATATAATTTCCACGTTACAACCATTCATGTTGACATAAATGTATATGCTATTTATAATTCATTGACAACTTTTAGGATCATGGTAACAAAAAGCACAAAAAATGTCCCAAATGGATAAATTTATCGCCCCGACTTTACCACTTCTTCCAGAGCCAAGCTTAAAAACAAAGGATCTATTGTAAAATACACGCTTATGATGCTAACATCAAGAACAATATAAAAATAAAACCATTAGTCCTCAAACCATCTAAATAGGAGCTACTCACAAAAGTTAATTGTGTAATAACTATCTCCCTCCCTTACTCCTAATTTTTGTATCTCAAGATTTTTATTTAAGTCAATATACCCGAAGGCTTCTTTAAGACTTTATTTGGATACATATTAATAAAAAAATAAAGAGTAACTGATAAAAGACTCAATTCGTAATAATAAAGTTAAAATAATATAAAAATTTTAATTATATTTTTTTTAAATTTTTATATTGTTATTTTTTTAATTTTTTTTTTTTTTTTTTTTTTTTTTTTTTTTTTTTTTTTTTTTTTTATAAAAATTTTTTTTTCTTTTTTTTTTTATATTTATTTATTTTAAAAAAATTTTATTTTTTATTTTTTTTTTTTTTTTTTTTTTTTGATTTATAAATTTTTTTTTTTTTTTTAAAAGAATTTTTATTATTTTTATTTTTAAATAATCTTTAGGGTGGGGAAATTTTTAGTTTTGGTGGGGGGTAGGTAGTTTGCGAAAGAATTTATTTAGGGGGGTATTAAAATTTTTAGTTCCTAGCCCTTTTCAAAAGAACAAATGTCATCAAAATGAAATCTACATCGAGGCGACCAAAATTTGGCTTTTATTAGGTTACTTAAGCAAGGCACCATTCGTGTCATATACCCTTAGAGCACTTTAAGACATAATGGACCAATCTTGTGTTGCAACCATATACCCTAAAGGCTCTTAAAGGTACAAATAAGACAAAAAATAAGCAACATTATCCATTCCAAATACCCTTAGGCTCTTTTCAGGAATGGAATAAGGCTAAAATTTTTTACTTATAAATTTTCACTTACCACCCATATACCCTAAGGCTCTTTAAGGGATAAGCAAAATATTTATTAATGTGATACATATAGTATGCCAAATTAAATATTCCTGATGTATACTTATCTTAATCACAAAGGAACTAAAGAAAACTTCTATGAACAAATTAAATAATGCGGACTAAGACAGAGCTGACACTGGAACAAACCCAACAAGGTGTTAGTGATGAAGTCTTGGTAAGCATTGAAGGGGTTGAAGAACTAAAAATAAATGTAAAGATAAAGGGAGAAAAGAAAGAAGCCCACTTTACACTTAGGCATAACCCGGGTTAATACATATGCTATCAGAAACACTAAGTTGTTGTCTGGTATTGAAGATAGTCATCATAGACCCAGTGATGCAATGCACAACCCTCCCTAGCCACTTAAGGTCTCTCAAAAGACACTTGTTTCATTTCTCACGAGATTAAACACATATCCTATCGACTCCTCTCACACCGAGTTATTGATATTGGAAAAAGGATGGGTAGTCTCACTATCCTCTGATTACTAAAACAAAAGTGAAGTATCGAGTCTAGGCCATATAAAGATAACACCCATAAAATCCACATGTAGGGACAAATATACAAATATTTTGTTAAACTACACACTGTGAATAACAAGTAATAACTTAAGAGTCCTAACCATTAACCTTGTGAGATTGCCAGAGAAACCATTAGAGTGATAAGTGATTCAACAATGAAGATGAAATCTTCTATAGCCAACATCAAACAAGCACTCTACTACGGTAGTTGACTTGTGTCAGGTACCAACAACGGGATACAAAGACGATTGTGATACCGATTCGATTTTGGTCCAGCTTATGAATTACCGAATGAATTTAGAAAAAAGATAAAAACTGTTGGTGTGTTATAAAAACACACCGTTTTGCATCTTAACACACCGTAGCTGATTTTCCTAAATTAATTTTCAAACTTATGTCTATGGGAAGCCTTACAAGGGTATCTAGACATAGGAAAGCTGAACATGAATTGACGACTTAATCGGGAAGATAGTAACTTACCGGTTCACTCTTACCGTGTTGTCTACTTTGAGATGTTCCGGTAATGAGAACGGCTAGTACAGCTGCGAAATCCTGTCAAGGAGATTAACTAAATTCACTGATCACGACGTAGTATTTATATTGATTAACAGGGACCGTGGTATTAACAAAATGAGCCCCGTATTTAAAACGAAGTGACAAAGTATACATTTCCGTCAAATTTATATTTGTTTATCAGTCTAATTCATTCATGTTAGATTTCCTTGACGACTGGCAACAGTTAACCGATAAAAGTCGAGGTCAATACCTACAATGCTCATACCAACCGACATATGTAAGACATTATGAAATATCAAGTAAATCTTCAAAGCCCTTCCCCTTACCGCCTACTCTGATACTACAACAAAAAAAGAAAACGTCTTACCTTGAAATTGAGGAAGTGCTTAAAGTTAAAGAGTTTTTCAAGAAAGAGACATTTTTGCAAAGCTTTTAAGACAAGAGAAAGGGTATGAAGATGATCGGTCCAAAAAGTCAACCAGTGCATAAGAAGGTAAAGATTACAGAGATGCAAAATAAGAGATACGCTGGTAAATGGATCTCAAGAAGCTCAATATCACATAAAAGTCAAGATAAAGATACAAGCTAAAGCCTAAAAGTCAGGGATTACTACATCAAGATTCACAAGATAAAGATCAAGAAAACAAGACCGTACAGCAAAGTTTAAGACATTCAAAAGAATTGAAAAAGCTTAAGTTTTTGTAAGTAAGTGACCTCCCTTAGAGGAAGATTGTTATAAATCGAGAAAATACTCTGTCACTACCAATATATCATAGAATAGCTCTATGACAACCGTGATTTGAGCGGGTTAGTTTATACCTTTAAAAACGGCTAAGTGTCCATTTTGTAATGTTTTTCTTCTTGCGTGCTATTTGGTTTTTTAATATTTATGTAAAAGTGGGTTACTATGTGTAATGATGTCATTTTAGGAGGTAATGATCAGTCTTATTTTGTGGGCATATGAGTTTTGGTGTTAAGTGATTCCATTTGTTTCACATGTGGTGCTAATAGAAAATGATTGACATGTCGCATATAATGCTATGTCAAATATTGGAAAATTGAGGATTGAGTTTTTTTGGAAAGTATGCTATTTTAGAAATGAAACAAGTGAGTGAAATATGGAAGTTTGTAGTAAACTTTCTAAAAATAGAAAGTGAAATGTGAAATGGAAAGTTATTTGTAGAAAGTTTAGTAAGTAGTGTTTACGTAAAAAGGTTTAATCAAATTAGCTTAGGTTTTTATAAAAAAATTAAGGTAATGAAGTAAATAAGTTAATTAATCAATAAATAAATAAATAAAATTATACTTAAGGGGGGGATCGGTTTTTATTTAGGGATAGGATTAGGAGTTTTATTTTTTATCAAATTGAAATTAGGAAAGGATTAGGACTCTCTAGGGATATATATATATAAATAAACCTAGTCATTCCCTTCTTTCCCCTCTCTTTATGTCGTGTTAAATCAGCCCCAAGAACCCTAGAGTGCCGAAAATTTGCTTGATCCAAGAATCATTCAAGAATTGTTAATTAGGTGCTTGTAATCAAAGGTAAGTGCGTTCAATCCTAGTTTAAATCATGCATTCATGTAACAAAATCAATGATGGATCCTAGGGTTTCATAAAATTCAAGAATAGATAATGAATTGTATGATGATAGAATGGATTAGGGTGTGATTAGAGGACAGTTCATGCATTGGTTAGTTTAGATTGCGTTAAATTCTTGATTTAGGGTTGAGCATAATTTTAGGTCATGTTCAAATACTGATATCTAGATGATAAAAACGTGTATTGATATGTTTCTTGAGCCTATAAATAATCTAAAAGAGTCTACATTCCAGAAAATCCGGCCTCGAAAGTTTTTAAGGTCGGGAAGTCATTCAAATATTGGTTTACACTAAAAGGTAGTCCGATCAGTAAATACGGGGAAGATTTAGATCATTTTGTTGAAGGTAAGAACTATACTTAAAATAGATGGGAATTAAAGCATATCCCTTGTTATAGTAGTTAAGTTCTCTATTCTAATGGAATAATCTTGTAAAAATAGCCATCTGAAAGCAATCTAAGTATGGTAGTTAGAGGTGATATATTTTGGTGTGCAATCAGATCCGAATTATAAAATTTTTGAATTTTATTAGATTTATTGAGGTAGTTCCACATGTAAAGTAATACTTGGGAAACACAAAGGTAGACTTAATATACTATAAATTGAACATGGGTGATATTGAGTATAATTTTATAAAGGTAAATAAATAAGGGTTTTTGGTACGTAAAGAGACACTAAAATTCTGCAATTCTGAGTTAATTGTATGTAGCTAGTGTAAAGTGTTAATAAGATGGTTAAGGTTAGGTATGGTGTCGGGGTAACCCATGATGGTTAACTAAACCCTTAGACATCCATCATATGTATGTTACATGGACTAGAACTTTTAGCTTGGTCGTGTGTAACCGTGTTTATTTATTTGTATAGTTGCGTGTATAGATTTGGAAGCTGCGTTTGAGCATTCAGGTGAGTTTCATAGCCCTCTTTTCTTATGATTTATTAGGGTGGAAATGATGCAAAGTGTTTGGAAATGTTTTGATTACTGTGATAATGTGTTTTCAAAGATGCTGTCATACGGACTATTGTAATGTAGTGTTGCTACATGTTTTGTATGTGATATTGAGAATTGTGAACTAGTCGGGGGGAACACCTGCGGGTATCCATGGCCTTGTTTATGTGATGGTAATGTGGCCTAGCAAGCGGAAAGGTTAATTTGGGAGTATCCATGGCCTGGGCTAAGGGGGTAACCACAGGGACATTAGTGCGATATGAGATGTCTTGTAGTCGTTTGCCGGTTATTTGTGTGATTGATTGGATTTACATGTTAGCCTGTATGATAGTTCATCTATTGTCCTGCAATGTTTTCTTTATTATCACATGTAATTTACAATAGGATTTTGATTTTCGTGTCTAAAAAAACCTATACTCATCTCACCAATTTATGTTGAACTTTTTAAGCATTCATTTTCTGGTAATCATGTTGAGTGGTGTTGATGTCTAGGAAGAGTGGCTAAAGTGAGACCGTAGGCTTGCATGCGGAGTCATTCTCCTAGAGATTTTATTTATGTCTTTTGAATTGTTTGCTATTTGATTGTTCATTGGATGTTTAGACTTTTGGAATATGTTTCCTTGTGGTATGACTTTGCTATCGTAATGCAAGACTCCTTTATCTTGTGTTAGATATTGTCATGGCACATTGTGTCTCATTTGTTTACCTATTTCATTTAGTTCTCTCTATTGTTGACACCATTATGTTGTAAATTGCGACGCCGTGCCCCGCCGAATCTTCTAGGGCTTTTTTTAAGTCGGCTACTTGTGAACACGCCGTCGCCATAGTCCTGACTATACTCCAGTCGCTTAAGTCTTCTTACAAACCGTTGCAAGAAAGTATGACGCCGTCTCCACCACGTTTTGTTATGATGCCCTTTTATATAGATTTGTCATGTTGAGTTGAATCTATTATGTCGTTTATCTTCCCAAATTGAGTCCAAGTCTCGTGTATTTCCTCCAAAAGAAGCACATCCGAAGTAGCTAAAAACACAAAAGAAAAAGATTAAGCAAACGTATTTTAGTGCATATTTGCATGAATTTAGGGGGTTTAAATGACCCCGAAAAAGTGTAAAAATAACTCCATGAGTAATAAAGAGAGGAAAGATTAAACCAATAATCTGATGTTTATAGTGGTTCGGTCAGCGAAGCTCCATTTGTCCTACATTCCACTCTCCAACTAACTAGACATGAATAAAAATGATCAATGACACTATATCAACAATCTCCTTTTAGGCGAGAAACCTAACAACATCGCTCACACATTTCGTAGTACAAAGCTTAATTACCGAGTCCTAGTTTGAGGTAGAACAAACCTAATCTTCACAATGTATTTTATGGCCTAAAATACTAACCAATCACTCTAGTTTGATATATGGTGTATGATTACAACTTTGGTGGAAAAATGAAAAACACAACAATGTGATGACTCTATATGACTAGTAACACATAAAGCTTGAATATCTTCTTGGTGTTCTTCATTTGCTAGAAAGAGAAAATTCTTGGATCACTTGTAATGATTATAGAACAACTATAATGGTCAAGAATGTATGTATGAAGTATGCAAGAGATGTAAATGAATGGTTTCACTCAATAAACTAATCTATATCACATGATCACTTTTGTATGAAACCAAGAATAAAAGGAGGGTTTAGAGAGAGAAAGTAGAGAGAGAAAATAGAAGGTGGTGGATTGTATAACTTAGAAGAATAAGCAAAACAAACAACCCCTTTCCATGTGTGGAAAGGGGTATATTGAAGACATCAAATAACATCACTTTTATAGCATCATTTATCACATGTAAATAACCCATTTTGTATGATAATTGCAAGAATTGTTACTTAATCGTTTGTATTTGAGAATTGCAGTAATTATGGAGTACTTTTGGGAAGATAAGCAAAAAGGGCAACCGCATTCTGAAGCTTATAACGCATAAATATAAATAAAACTATTCTGACATCCATAACGCCGAATCTATCAATAATGAATACGGCGATCAGTGCCTGTACTCACAAGAAACCAAAAGACCAAGACCATACCCGTATCCAGAAAGAGTCTATACGCCGTATTTAATTTAAAGTAATAAAATATTCTGGCAGATATCGAACGTGGTCCCTACTCTAATAAACCCCCGATATGACGTATCCAAGACTTTCGATAAGCCGTATCGACCAAATTTCAGACCCTATAAATAGAAAACCTAAAAATGGGTTTTTAGTGTGCTTGATCATATTTTCGATACCTTAACCATAAAAGTTAGTTTTTAGAAGACAAGAAGAGCAGAAGATGTCAAACAAAGCTATCAATTCCATAGGAAACACTTTGTAATCTCCTATACTCTAGTAATCGTTCGATTTTTAGTATCATTCGTTTAACTCGCTTAGTTTACCTTGGTTGGATTATTACTCTTGTATTGATTATGACTAATACCCTTGGGTATTAGCCATTATTATGAAGATTTGAATGTTTGGTTTGTTTATCTCGAATGCTTAATTTATCGTTAATTGCTTATTTATGTTTATCAATTTATACTTGTTTACGTGCTTTGTATGGACCTCTTCATTCAAAACTGGATCTGTGATATCAACCCCACGTTAGCTAGATGCCGGGATGACTCTCCATATAGTGATTTATATATCTAGACCAATAGGATCACAAATAATGACCTATCTTCGCCTTTAGATTAGTGAGCTTAGTTGGACTGGCAGGTGACCCTTAGGATCAACGAGTACGTTCTTGAATCAAATGATAAAGACTGGCCATTTAACCTACTAGCATATAAAATGCCATTAAGTAGTAAGATGTGGTAAAGTTCTCTAGAGCTAGGTTTTAAACAAGATCACAACCTTTGCTTTAAATCCCTAAATAGATTAATAATCAGGCAAATAGGATTGCATTACGGCGGATGCGTTTAATTGTGACAAAATTCTACGTGTCTAGTTCTTAGGAAGAAGTAACGCCTAAGTCTTAAGAATGATATGCCGCCTCGAGATAAGTATTCATTGCACTAAATAAACCAAACACATTCTAAATATATATTAATCATGGTTAATACAGTTTTCCTTATATGGACTAGAACCCGCTCTCTATCTTTTGTCAGTTTGCTCGCATGTGTTTTATTGGAGTCTTAAGTAATCTACAGTCACCACAAACTTGTGCCCAGTCTCTCAGGCTGAAACCCCCCCCCCCCCCCTTATACGTTAGAATTAGGATTAACATAGGTTTAACATATAATAAATTTAATATAGTTTAAATTAACTTAGTTTTAGTTAACCAAAATAAACAATTAAAATAAAAGAATTTAGTTCTGTGCTTCTCAGTGATTGACACCCTAACTTACACCGCGAAAACTCCTTCTGACCGGTACACCTACAGGACGCACACACAAGGTTTTTGGGCTCTGTGTTCCGAGGGGAGTGAAATGTAATCTTTAAATTTTATTTGATTATTTAGTTTTATTAGTCATTCGGATTAAATCTAACCCTAGATTAGTGTAATTTTAGATTAGTGTAAAATTTTGGTAAAAGATATGTTTAATTGTGTATTTTCTTGTATATTGTTTATGGTTGTTAGTGTGTGAATTTTAAATTTGTTTTCTATACACTGTTCTTCGTGGTCGATAAGTCGATACGGCAGTATCCACTCCCATTGAATATGGGCGTATCCAACTTTTCTAAAAACCAATATGTGTATTTCATTCAATAGATTGATATAACGTATTCAGATCAATTGAATACGGCATATCGATCGTCTGATACAGCAGCAGAAGCTGATTCTTTGTATTTGATTTTCGTACTTGATTTTCTGTATTACTTTTCTTCCGAGCAAATCCGGCTGATATTTTTACCCTTGTCACAGATCATACTAATCAGAGTGACTAGATTGAAGAAGTAATCGTAGATATTCAGAAAAAAACAACTATGGAAGAATTCGCAACTAACGACAAACAAATTATTATTCAGGATTGCAAGTACGTTTATGGATTTATGGTAAAAAGTCCTACGAACCCAAGTTAAATTCCTTGACGATTTACGCGACAATGTTTTCAGTGGGACTAATAGAGAAGACGCAGTGGAGCATATCGAATACTTTCTTAAAATTGTTGACCCCATTAACTTGCCGAACGTGAATTATGAACCACTTATGCATTTTGTTTTCCTGATTTCATTAGTTGAAAATGCAAGCAAATGTTTGATGAATTTAAATGTTCAATTTCTAGTTGGGTGGATTTGACTGAAAAAAATTTTGAAAATATTACACCGCCTTCCTCGTACTGGTCGGATTAACGGTGAACTTAAGCCATAAGGGAATCCAAGCCAAATTTTACATCGAAAAGTAGTTGGCCTCTAAATTCGCTAACCATATGAAATATTGGATCCATTCACCCATAAGACAGTCTATGTGATTTTTGGATTAAGAATAATGGTCAAGAAGGAGTTGCTGATAAGGAATTTTCTGATGCTGAGAAAGGTAATGATGAACAAGAAATGGCTGAATTCTTTAGAATTGAAACAAACTTGTTCGACTACGAAGCACCGTTGTACACAGAATTCAAGGAGTTCAATTTTCTTCTTAAAGTTGATCCGGAATTATTTACTCATGATATTGAAAGAAACTAAACTATACGTCAGATATTTATGAGACCAAAATGAATGCTGAACATATGAAGAACCTATGGTCCGAAATGGAGTACAATATGAAAGTTATGATCATATTATGCAAACCTTTCCGTTTCAAAAATGGGAAGCTAAGGCCCCACTTGCAATTTCAAATGACGACAAAATCTGTAACGAAGGGAGAGTTACCAGGAATGGTTCGGGTTGGTTACATGACATATTTTCAGGACTATGAATGGTACAATAAGTTGGCAGACGGGAATTTGAGAGAAGAATCCCTTAAGCAAAAAGCTATTTATGAAAAATCATAGGGTGATGCAAGCCAAAGTGTAATGAATTTTTGCGCATGGTTAAAAAGGTCTTTTGGAAATTTCCACGAACTCGATTATGAACTATTGATAAAGCTTTAAGATTATTGGTGGAAAATAAATGATCATGAATGCTCTCCATTTTCTAATTGGAGGAATCACATACAAGGACCATACGCAAACTACTACAGTAATTTTTTGAATAATGAGGAACATGAGGATAAAGATAAACATGGATTGTTTGATAATCAAAAGTGGCCGGTTTGCAATATAAGAAGATTTGAAATGATCAAGTATTCATTCGGTGAAGATGAAGAGTATGTTGCCATAAAAGAACATGAATACAATGATTTGATGTGCAGAAACGAAGATGCATGCCGCACATACCAAGAAATTTTTCATAAGATGGACGAAGGGTGGATGGTAACTAGAGTAGAGTAGAAGGAAGCCGAAGAAAAAGTCTAAGTTAAAAACTCATCCCGTTTGACCTAAAGTTGTTTTCTAAGGATGAAATTAAATGGGGGCAAGTCTAACTTAAAGACTTCACTAAAAAGAAAAGTGCTTCCCGGGAGACAACCCGGACTGTTTTTATTTATCCAATCTGTTTTCCCAGACATCAATACGGCGTATCCGCTCTAGCGTATTGAATGTCTGGACGTTTTCAATCTTGTATTTTTCAGCATTTAAAACATTATTGTCAGTTCTGTCTATACGGCGTATTCATTATATGATACGACATATTTGGCAGACTGACCCGTATTCAGATACTTTTTACAGGTCTCAATACGGCGTATCCTGGTTTTGGGATACGACGTATTGACTTCCTGTACAGTTTTTATCTTTTTATTTTAATTAACCGTAGAATACCTGAGATAGGTTTGCATGGTTTTCTTATATCTTGCACAGGACCTCGCTGGAAAGAAATCGACAACGTTGGTGGAGTATCTATAATCTGGAATCTTATGTGTGTTGTAGTCATGCTGGCATCCAGACGCATTTACAACACACATTCTTGCTCATATACTCAGCATGGAGAATCATACCGAGCAAATATCAGGGGAGTTTCTCGTTCTAATTCTTTTATTTCCCGTTTTTAGTGTTATTTTTATACAACGAGGACGTTGTATAATTAAAGTGGGGGGATGGGAATTAGAACTCTACTTGTCCTATTTTTCACATTAATATGCTTAAATTTAAAAAAAATTCAAGCACACTTTTGTGAAATTACTGGTTACATAACCTGCACACAAAACCCTTATTAGATATTGTGAGGATTCAGCCTTATCCGTTTCTAAATATTTACCCAAATCCCACAAAATTATGAGTGTGCCGGTGATGTTGTAAACTTTAAAACTTGGCTTGGTATATCTATACGGGACCACAATAATGAGTACTATGAATTTAGATGGAGTAACTTGTTTAAATTGGTAAATTTCTAAGATTACACCCAAAAAGCTTATATATGTTTTGTTATTAACTAACCACACCGGTTAGTTAACCCCCGTATAAACCCTTTATTTACTCTAATTTTAAGAGTATGATTCCCTAGAAAAACCAGTAGAGTCAATCCTTAAGGATAACACCAACTATTTGTTTCGTTACACCTTTACACCTTAGCCTACCCTATTAGATTAAGTCCATTTATCAGTTGCTAGTTGCTTTAAGTGTAGAGTATGTATTTCCTGTGTCTTGTGTCATTTTCTATCTCTAGTATGGTTGGAAATTGCACATTGCAATTGAGAATGTAAAAGTAGTTACACTCATGTATTTTTACCACTTTTACAATTATTGGTGTATCCGAGTACGAAGAATTATGAAAAAAATTATCTGGAGCTATTATAACCGTGAAGATGGTGAAATTACACTGAGATTCGTAGTGTATTGTTTATTGAGGTTTAGACTATAGACAAATGATAAAAGTCAGATAGTAGACTAGTGTCTGAGACAGACTACTAATTCCGGAATATTGTAGAAAAAATCTAATAAATCGAAAAAAAATTAAAAAATCGCCTTGCAAAAATTAGGATGGCCTCGAGAAGAGAAATTTTGAGAAGTGTCAGATAGCTCTTTAACTTGAGCTATGCGCGAACTTTCTCCCTACATTGTTAGAAAACAAGTTAGTGTCTTTGCACTGTTTTAGACAGTATTTGTTTACTAAATTGTGAGTGGGTAACCGATGTATGAATTGTAGGATCGATTACCCGTCACACCCCGCCACCAAGAGCGAAAAGAATTGCGCCGAAGAAGACCTGGAAAACGCGAGGCGTAACATGATAGGCATCATCACAACACATTGATGTCGACAATAGAGAATAACTAGAATGCAATCAAATTAAAACCAAAGTGTTATGACGCCACCTAACACAAGAGGAGTCTTGTATTAAGGTTAATCGCAACACACCGATACATAGATGATTTTGCGAATATAATAGTATATATAATATATATAACTAAAATACCAATTATCAATTAATATAAGAAGTATTCCGTTATGAAATGAAAATCACTTTAGGAAAAGTGATGACCAAATCTTCCCGAGTCGTATCCCGACAAAGTGTGAATTAAGAATCGTGGTTAAGTTTGTGATCGCGTGATTTGAATGATCAAATTTTGATTTGGTTACTATTTCTACAAATATAATGCAAAAACAAGCAACAAATAAAGCAACTACGAATTTAAGCACGGAAACGATAACAGGAATCTAAAACCGAGACTTAAAAACCTAAATTATCAAAGTTTAACCCTAAAAATGCAAATTTAATTTTTAAAAGTCCTAAATGATTAAAAATAATTTTAGAAAAAAGAATTATATTTTTTTTACTTTTATTTAATTTTTTATAAATTTAAAACTAATTTAATCTAAAAATATTATAAAAATAATAAACTAATTTATAAAAATCTGAAAAAATTAAGGAAACTACTTTTATCTATTCTAAACTTAAGAAAAATAAAATGGGTTCACCAGCTTATTTGAATAAGCTAGAAATAAGCCCAAAAGGGCTGAAAGCTAAAACTGAAAAATGGCCTTATAAACCAATTAGCCCAAGTGTCTAACAGAAAAGACCCAAAGGCGCAATGGTTAGAGTGTTGAGCTGTTAAGGTAGATGTTAGAATCTGAGATTTGATGATTACAAAACTAAATATGCATAAATGAAGAAAGATGAAACAACAAGGACTTAATGTGAAATATTAAGTTAGCTTCCTATGTAAGCTAGGTTTTCTTGTAAACCCTAGCATCTCTAGTATATAAAGAGATGTAGGGCGTCTGGTAGAATATATCCATCATAGTTAGATCTCTCCAATGAGAGTCTAGACACACCAAAGAAAGCGTGTGTGTTATTAGTTAGCTTATTAGTTAGTTTATTAGATAGTTAGTGTAGCCTCAAGGATTGTGGATCCTTGTTACAGTTTGTAACCATTTATTCTAATCAAATTAATGGAGGCCTGAATGTTTAGTAGTAAAACCTTATTTGATAACTTATTGTTATTTATTATTCCGCTGCGTATATAAGTTATCTGTAAAACTAATCCTAGATGGGCTAAAAGATCTCCACAGTAGAGGTCTCGGGTTCGAAACCTGAGACTTCCCTATACGGCCTAACATTTTTATTTTTCAAAATTTCTTTTTGAAAAAGCTAGATTAAGCTAAACTAAGCAACTTTAATGAAATGACTATATGCTAAAACTTATTAATAAGCAGAGAAAAAGCAGTTTAAAAAAACAGTTTGCTTAAAAAGATTTTAAGAAAAAGCTTGCAAACTGACTTAAGCCAATAGGCTAAATAAGCTATGACAAAACTCAAAAGCTGAAAACTAATCTATATCTAGACTTAATAAGCTGATAAGACTAAAAATGAGAAGAAAAAATAAGCTAAAAAGCATTTTAACAAACCAAAAGACAGATTGCTTAAAACAAACACCAAAACGACATTTGACATATTTTAAAGCTAAGATAAAGGCTTAATAAGCTAAGGAAAAAGGTTAAAAGCTAAAAACAGATAAAGACTTATACTAGGAGAATTCAAATAAGCTAAACTCTGGAAAATTGAATAAGAATAAAAGCTAGAATAATGACTTATAAAGTGACAGACTAAGCTAATTTTTGGCTTTTTGAAATTTAAGACAGATTTTAATCATAGAAACAAGACTCAATAAGAAAAATTAAAAACTACAATCTAATAACAGATAAAGACCATGATGTATTAAGCACATATACACTAAATTTAAGCTTAATCAAACACTTAATAAGCTAAAAATCTAGGATCAAACAGACTACATACCTATATGCAATCTGATAACTTTTTTGCTTAAATGGCTAATGCAAATGAAACTTTAAAACTCGAGAATTGGTTTGGCTTATTACAAACTTAAAACAGATTAACCTTATACTAACTTAAGCTAAACTCAACCAATTTAAACCTAAAATAAGCTAAGTACTAACTTCTAAAGATCTGCAAAAACAGACCCTAGAGTACTAATCCTACTAAACTTGCTTACTTTACTAAAATACTCAAAGAGTAATTCCAAAAATTATAAACTTAAGACAGTTGTGAATTAAAGTAAATAATACTCATTTGGATACAAAAAACACCATACCTTAAGCATATCAATTTGAATCCAATACTTAAACAGTTTAGAACAATTTAAGCACAAACAGATTTAAGCACTAAACAACACAACTTAAAAGCTAAACAATACTGGATTTTAGCTTATGAAAACTTTCACCTTGACCTTATGTGATCTTAATGAATTTGTCTTAATGACCAAAAGTAACACAATCAGTTTTCACAAGGTAAAACCTGCTTGTGCCAAACACCCCTTTAAAAACATGAATTCTTGATTTAAGCTTAAAACATATCTTAATAAGCTTGAAAAGGTGTAAACAGATTTAGCATAATGAATATTTAAGACAAATAAGCAAACACCTCTAAGAATTAAGCCATCGTAAATAAGCTAAAACATTAAGCTATTTTAACTAAAAATGGCAGATTATATTTAAACTAAATCTAAACTATAAACTAAGCATTATAAGCAAAAATAAGACAGAATAAGCACTAACAAGCAGTAGTAACAGTAATAAGTAGTCAAAATAAGCTGAATAGTAAATAAGCTAGAAAATTAAATGGAAATCTTACTTTGTCCTTAGCTCAAAACAAGGACCTTAATGCTCTATAGAGCTTTGTCTACAAGCTCCAGCTTGTTTTAAAACAAGCTGGTAAAACCCATAAGCCCATCCAAATCTGGCTTATCATCCATAAAAGCTTTTTAGTGATTTTTGAGTGAAAACAGCTTAAAACACTATAAGTTATGGAAAAGCTTATATTGCTCAAGTGAAACAGCTTAAGAATAAGAGCTTATAAGAGCTTAACAAACCATTTTCAAATCATAAATTTCATTAACATAAAAACAGAATTTTAACATAAAACTTAAAATTTCATTAAAACTTAAAACTGAGTACAATGCTTTTAAAGGAAATACAATAAGCTAACATAAACTAATATAAGCTGAAAATTACAATAAAAAGATGGATAAAAAAGCTAGCTCGATCCTGTGGCACAATGGCCTCTATTTATAGATGAAGGAGGAAGGTTCTAGGTCTTCAAGTGTGTTTCTTCTGTAAGAGGGTTGGGAGTGCTCTCCAAGCCTTCAATCTCAGCCCTTGAATCCATTTACATTGATCTCAGCCCTTGATTTATCTTGATGTCCCATCAACCAATCAAATATCATGGGATTGCCAAGGTGGCACCCCCTTTGTCATCTTCTTGGGAGAATAAGTTAAGTGGGTTTGTCGGGTTGCAGGGTAAACGACATGGATGGTGAATAGTGTGATTGGGATTTGGCGAGTAATGGTTTAAGGGTAATGGTTGTTTGATTTGTAACGGGGTTAGGGGTAAAAGGGTAACGGGGTTAGGGTGTAAGGACTAACGGTGAAAAAGATGTTAGTCCCTAAGGGCTAACGGTGAAAAAGATAGGGACTAACTGTGTTAGTCCCTAAGGGCTAACGGTGTAACAGTTTCAAAGGGATTATGGTTGGGCTTTTGGTTTGGGCCTTAGACATGGATTTGGGCTGGATTTGAAAATTTTGGATTTAGGCTTTATTTAATATCTTAAGGATATGTAAATAAGATTGTGGGCTGACCCGACCCATTAAGTGGGCCCGGGTTGGTCCGCAATAGATGGGTATGCCTTCAGCTTCGGTTTTTCGCGCTCTTTTTAATTTCGTGCTCGGTTTTGTCTGGTTTGGCTTGTCCTTTAGTGAATATTCGATACCTGCACAGTATACAAAGCAAAACAAACATATATTTGGCATTTTATATCCGTTTTTTGGTCATTTAAGCTCGTTTTATTAGGTCAAATGTATATGTAATTAAGCACATACCAATGTTTCTTAATAAACTGTAATGGTGAAACAGGACGTTACAATGTTATGTAAATGTAGGAAAGATCGTAGTTTGAAGAGTTGATTCGTATCTTGGCTGGGCAATTCAGATGGTAATTGCTCTTTGAAATAGTAACATTTGCAACTGTGATTGCGACAATGGCTTATTAGTCCAAAATACATTCAATTACAACATATATGAGCTTCTTTTAAAAAAGATATTGCTGCTGAAATTGTTGTTGTTTCTGTTTAAGATTTATCTTTATGGTTTGGCAATATATTGTGTTATAATACTTTAGAAAACGACAGGCTCGCATAATACACGATGCCTACTTTGGCAAAGACGGTTGCTCTTTCCGCTTAAAAGCAAGATTTATGCTACAGGCATGCTTATACTTTTGCCCTTTTGCATCGATACCTGATGCATCGTGTATCTTTGAGCGGGTCTGTCTTTGGTTAAAGTATTCAACATGTTGCATTATTTTTGTGTGTGCTGAAAGTTTTTGCCATTAAGGTGGGTTACGTGTTTGCTGACACGTGTTTGTCTTGCTGCTATAAAGCCACAGTAGTAAAAGGGCTACAACTACAAAGTAGCAGCAGTAAAGAACCATGTACACTTGGGACACCACATGCTCAGGGCGTCGTGTATCTTTGACCGCTCTGCCTTTTGTAAAAGTATTATAATTTTATAATATGCTTAAGGCGTTTTGAAGTGGTTTTTATAAGAAGATAACAATAACAATTTAAGAGGTTGTGATGATAATATTTAAGCATCTCTACGCGGGTTCGATTAAAATTTGGATAATATGCATCTTGGCCGGGCAAGCTTCCAAGTTTGCAGCCATGACGGCCGTATCATCATATCCGATTGCCTACTAATCTGAGCCTCAAAATAATAAAATAATTACTTTCTCTACTCTTTGAGCGAAAAAGTGTGGTCATATATTGGTCGTGTTGCTTGCTTGCTGAACAATACGCCATTGAAGTGTTGCCTCGAAGGTTCATTTTCTTATTCCATACGAGCTTTACAGATTTTTATGATACCACACTTTATGATACCAAACAGGTTAGAGAATCAAAAGTTATGTTAAGAAATTAAAGTATATCCGTTGCATTCAATATAATTGTATGATATCTATCTCACATGGCAACATATTCAAAAGATGATGTCCTGTGACAAAAACCATTGAATGCCTATTAAATTTAAGGATTTTTATTACTTAGTATAACTACCATGTTCTAACCTAAATCTGTAAAGTATTTCACATTTCAGAATTCAGTTTCGTTTTAACTATGCCTTTTGTTTTTATAAGGCACCGGGTAAGATTCCTAAGGTTGAGTCAAACAAACCGAACACTATAGATTGTGAGTTAAAATATTGCGTTTATATATCAACCATTTCATGATTTTAGTTTACTCTTTTGCATTTATTTAAAAGTGTATTGAAATTTTATTAGTATCAAGAATTAGACATTGGAAAGAGGAGTAGGCGTACCGGCAGTTGGTTTCATAAGTTTGAAGGAAGAAAGTAGTTGCATGATATTGCAGGCGAGAGTGAGAACAAGTCAGTTGAACGTGTAAACTCCCTATGTAAACCGTTCTGCCGATCCATTTAAATAAAGATAGTATGCAGGTAAATTTTTGGTTATGTGCATTTTTAACTGTGTCTTCTATTTTTTTAGGGCACAAGATAAGATTTATGAGGTTGAGTCCAGGAAACTAAACATTGCAAAGTCTTTGCATTTAAACGTTCGAGAGAACATTGCGCGTGGAAGAACTCAGGTGATCAATTCTATATAGTTTCTATTTTCCAGGTATTTTTTGCATAATATGTGATGTTGACTCCTTGAGTTATGAGGATGAGTAGATT
>BQNB010111334.1:8047-22372 GCA_026074375.1 Tanacetum coccineum
CAAGGGTCATTGGTGCTACCTCCTCAACAGCCTCTCTCAGGTCTATCCAAACATCTCTAATCCCATAGCCGACCTCCTCGGCTCTCCGTCATCTGATCTCGGTATCCATAGTAGCGACAAACCTATAGTCTACCCTACGACCTCCAATCGGTCTAGTGGCAGCTGCAGCTGAACTCTCTCCAATCTCGTACCTAGGACTAAGGTCAATAGTCAACCTCTTCCGAGGTGGTAGTGTAATCTCGGGCCTATTTGTCCTGTGGTCAGAAGATAGTAACTGCAAAGGTGGTGATGAAGTAGGTAGTGGTAATGGATGAGAAGTGGATGGTATCTCGGCTCTCAGCCGGATCATAGCAGCCCGATAGCCCAACGGACGAATAGTACTAGCAGGTGGTGATGCTGGAAATAGGGGACATGGTATATGTGGTAAAGGAGATGATAGTGGAGTAAGTGGTGATGGTAGTGGGATGGTTAAGGCAAGAAGTCTCTCGACGTCTTCCCTAGGAGGAAGTGATATGGATGGCTCATCCCGGATAGATATCCTGGCAGTCATACGGTGTACAGGTAGGACAAAGTTGGCCAGAGCTGGGTGCTCCTCCTCCTCCTCCTCCTCATCCTCGTCCTCATACTCATCATCATCATCATCATCATCCCTATCAATAGGGTAATCAGCTAGATCCTCCTCGGGATCCTCATCGTCCTCCTCCGGCTCCTCCTCCGAATCAGACTCAGGAACATATCCTGGTGAATTTACAATGGGTGAGCCAGCAGCAGGTAGTGGCTGCTCCTCAGCCGGGAGTATCTCATCCTCCTGTGGTATGTACTCAGGGTACATCGGCTCAGGAACAAAGTCTAGTGGGGGAGGTGACTGCGGCTCCTCGGGGCCAGGTATGTAGTCAGGCGATGGTGGAACCTCCGGGCCAGGTATGTAGTCAGGCGATGGTGGAACCTTAGGGCCAGGTATGTAGTCAGGCGATGGTAGAACCAGATAAGCAGCCATTATGTAAGCATATGGGTCCTCTGGCATAATGGGTGGTCTATCAACTCCTGGTGAACCAATGTCTGACCCATCCTCAAATGGACTGGACACTGCCGTGTAGGTGACCGTAGAATCTTCTGAATCTCTGACATGATAATATCTGAAATCAAAAGTAGCTTATATAAGTATTTAATATAAGACTCTTATAGTAATATACATTTATATCATAATATGTATATCAATCATGAATATCAATCATGCATGCATCTAGCCTAACCAACTAATGCACAATTAGTGTATGTATGTCCCGTGAAAACCCCTTTGTATGAATGCAATGTTTGAAAATGGTTATAATCCAGCAAAAACATTTGACCTGGTTCTCTATAATCTTGGCTCTTGATACCAATCTGTAACACCCCCAAATTGGGTCGCAGCGGAATAAGTGTCCGGGACGTGTTACTTCTCAGATCAATAACACAAGATAATATAAGAATCAACCAGCGCAAGGCCAAATGTCATACGTGGAATTGCATCAGCACGCAGTACCACAAACTCAGTCAGGTATATGTTGCCACATGAGCCTCAGGTGTCGTTGGTACCAAAGGCTTTTACGAATTACAAACTCAGATTGGTGTTCTAACAAAAGTACATACTACACCTGTTTTGGTTAATCGTGGAGGTAAAAAGAACGAACTTTTATTACGGAAGCTGCGATGTGTATACGAACAACCTCATATTACATCTTTTGAATCATTCTTATTCTCCGGTATGACTACTTTTATACTATCTCTTTTAAGCGTTTTTGAATGCTATCATATTAAAAACACATTCTATATGCTAGCATAGTACTACTTTAGAACTTATGGCATGTTTGGATAAGCTTATATAGAGAGATTATTGGCTATTTGTAACAGGGTTTACACAAGGAGCTTATTTGGGAGGGATTTTTGGTTTATTTTTGAAATAAATGCTTATGTGCTAGATCTGTTTGGCTGCAAGTTATTAGGAGTTTGGGGTTGTTTATGCGATTGCTTATGCTTGAAATAAGTTGTTACAAATAAGCAGTTTTTGAGTTCGGTAGTCCTGACATATTAGGGGTGTTAATAAGCAATACCAAACACCTTATTTACCATTTACCGAAACATGTAGTTGAGTTTTTTTTTCTTTTGTTTAAGTATAGTAGTTTAAGTAGTTAAAATAATTTACTCATCAACAATATGTTGTAAGAGAATGTGATTCCACTTATTAATAACGGGCAAAAGTTTGAGGGTGAACCTCACATATTCTGTAACACCCCCAAATTGGGTCGCAGCGGAATAAGGGTCCGGGGCGTGTTACTTCTTAGATCAATAACACAAGATAATATAAGAACGACCAAAAAGTCGTTTAAAACTGATACATTGGATTTAATAAAGTATGTGTTACAAAAGCCCGAAACTTTACTTGTTTACTTGTTATTATTACAAAGATTTCCAGCCCATAACAGATATACAAAATGTAATTTGACTAAATCTTTAATGCATCACTTCAAAATATAACCACCAATGTATCCTTCGCACCTCGTGCTTAATGACCTCCTGAAAAACATTGCATTTAAAACGTCAACATAAAGTTGGTGAATTTCATAGGTTTATGTAAATGTATATGCAGGACCGCAAGACTTTCCCCGTGATAATGCAACAGATGCAGACATCACAAAATGTAATTACGTTTTCCTAAGCTCATGACACCGAAGCTCGACATAAATGAATACAATATATAAATATTGCCTACATTGCTCGTGATGATGTTCAACCCGTAACATCCAAAATCCGACATGATATACGTTCGTTTCCAGTGATAGCTAGTCACCCGAACGGGGAGGTCAATCTCAAATAGATCTATCTATAATCATTCGCGCTCACATTCCAGTAATTGACAGTTCATGATTCATGGGCATAGTGGGTTATCGCTACTTAGGCAAAACGTAATCATGATAAAATGTACACTTGCGTCCAATTTGTAAAACATGCATATGTTTCTCACCCCAAAAACTTGTAAATCAATAATTGTAAAACATGGGGCTATGAACTCACCTTGAGTGAGTAACTGATAATAAAATATCCCAAGTAAAGACGCGTCACGCTAACGCCTGAATGCAACTTAGATATTATAGGTCGAATCAGTATTAAAGTACGTTGTCTAACAACAACCGTATATTAATCCTATATAGTTATCATCGTACTAATCGATCTCGGCGCTATCATAGTTTTAAAGAGGTCCTGACATGACGTACTAATGAGTAGGACACTTTAAATATAAATCCAACAACCATCGTCAATACGCCAGTCGAAGAAGCCTCATTATGAAGTAATTTCCCCTATAAATATAGCACTTTGATAAATAACATATATATATATATATATATATATATATATATATATATATATATATATATATATAGCTATATCACCATCTATTCGTTTAAGTGAAATCGTAATTATAAAGTAAAAACGTTTATAATTACGCCTTTAGTAAAAATGACATAACTGTAATCGTCCTTAATAAGTCCGTTTCTCGCAGTTTCTTACGCCCACAACGCTTTCGAATTAAGACGAGTGAAACATAAAATCACATTTTAGGTTTTATGAGATTCTGTGAGAATAGTGTTTTACACTGTTTCATAACAGCTAATATAATCGTTTTTATACTTTTAATTAACGTAAAACCCGTTTATTGTCGTATCTTATTCGTTAGACTTCGATTTTAGCGATTAATTCGAAACACGATCTCGATAATAGAAAAGTTTATCATATTATTATGTTTAATACAAAGTATAATGTTACTGGCCATGGAATATAATTTTTATATAAATTGATTCATAAATAGTTAGCATCGTAAAACTCGTAACTAGTAGTATCATCTTCGTTATAATCTTTGATATTTCGAGTTTCTTATCCACTTTGGAATCCTCATGAGATGTACTATCTTTATAAAACATAATATGGCTGCTTCCAAATTCGAATCAAAACAGAAGGTTTGAGGTTTTGTGATTTAGACATGTTTTAAGCTTGATTTTTGTACCATTAAGCTTCAACACCTTATTACAACTACTTCACAACATTTCTATCTTATGTTTTACATATATAAAGTCCATAGAATCATGGATTGTGCTCAAGTGGTTCAAGATAACAGTTTTACCAACTACCATTTTCACTTGTAACTCATAAGTTAACATTAGAAACCCTAATTTGCTCATAAACATGTTCATACTTAACCAACATGTTAGAACACTTATACATCCCTTTTAACATGATATTACCATTCATATGACATGTAAATAAGTCCATATAACATTAATCATAAGTAAATATCCATTTTACATATTCAAAAGTACCCTAAATGGTGATTTAGCTAAATATAACATATGAACACATAAAATCTTAGTTATGAAAAGATAAAGGTTTGAAGAGGACCTTATGATGAACAATGATGATAGAAAACACAATCTAAACCCTTGTTTAGATTAAAAACCAAAGCTAGCACACTTGAAAACCCTAATTTCCTTTGAAAACCCTAATTTCCTTTCCTTGCTTCCTTGCTGCAAATGCTTAACCCAGTCTTGGATCCTCTTAGAATACCTTAACCATAATGATGTTGTATGCTTGTACTAATGATAAAAATCAAACTATGGAATTGTTTTGGTGGTATTTTGAGCCGTTGGGTTTTAAGATAGAACAGGAATGGATTTTTTGTGATTTCTTTGTAATGAAATGGAAAGTATGAGCTTTTCTATCACAAGTGCACCCTTATTTATACTACTAGGAAGATAGTTTAGTGTCTAGTTGATGTATGGCAAGTGCAAAGCTTCTTGAAGAAGAATTGGATGACATGAGAATAAGATATGCTTATTTAGAGCTTATCTTGGTCTAGTCATGGTTCAAGTTGCATGAAGATATTTTACAAAGCTTCTTGTGACCATCTTGCTATCCTAGTCACTTATACACGAAATCATGCTTGTGTATAAGTTAAAGGATATGTTTTTGATCCTTTTATATAATGAAATAATTGCATTATTTTAATATAAAGTAGGATAGACTTAATAAAATGAATAACTGCACATGGTAGATTTGATTGAATACTTTCATGAGGATTGATAAAGTGATAAATACTTGAAGTTTTACATAAACTTTAAGTATTGGGTTTAAATTTTGGGTATTTGATGAAGCGTGGATAAGTTAACGTGCTTCCAGGAAGGCCTAAACGTATTTTATCGCGAAACGTAAACACTTAACGTAACCAATAGAAATAAAATAGGCAATGATAATAATTATCCTCTAAATAATCATATAACACTTACTTGATGTAAACATTTAAGTGTTTAATGCCCGTTTACATTGAATGATCATTTTTAGTTTACGCGATTTAGCTTAACGCTTACGATTTAAAAGCAAACGCGTAAAACCCTAAAAATAAATTATGGATTACATAATGTCATAAAATGACCTAAAACACGAGGTGTTATATATTCCATCCTGTAGTAGACGATGGCCTATATTGACCCGTCACTCAAGCCTCCCAGACCTCCGTTGTGTTTAAGAAATATCAAAGTTTAATATGAACTAAAAAGACGATTTCTAGACTACTTCTGTAGGAGACAATGTCATATGATCCACCTGACAAACAGACTACATTACCACCTTATTGACCATTCATAGATAGACACAGGAATTTGACTATATTCCTCAAAAATCTGCTATATTTTTTTTTTTTCATAATTACGCTAATCAATATCACCTAGATGGTTCAAGTGCACCTATTATGTTGTTGAATCTACTTATGTCATATAAAATATAGGAAATAGTCATTGTCACACGATATTCTATCTTATAAAAGTAGCAGATGTAGACTTCTATGAGACCATAAAGGTTTTAGAAAATATCAATGACATGTTATGCAAACTAAATACCTTCTAGCAATAGATGGTTCATATAGACTTCTATGAGACCATCAAAGTCCTGTTTATATTTCGTAATTGCTTCTCATTTTTATGAAAATGATTGATCTGGTATCTCTTTAGTTAGGGATTGGTGTTGCTAATTGTTTGTGCTATTAACTATCTCTATTACTGCTACTTGGTTTTATCGATTGTGACTAATAAATTTATTTAAAAAAAGAATTGCTTGCAACAGTATTAATACATGCGCTTTTGTTTTTATAGGTTATACCTTTTCCAAGAAAGCGATTCTCGGTTCTTCATGCAAACTTCCTGTGCGGTTGGAGTTAGTTAGCGTGATGATGTCACAGCATCCAAAAAGCTCATCACTGATACTCGAGGCAATGAATTCCTTCATCTACAATTGCAGTCCATATGAAAGAAGAACTTTTGAACCAAAACTTGCTCTGGTTACCTGATATCACATTTTATCTCTTCAGATCAGTATCCAAACGGTGGTTATCGATGATTACAGATACTAATTTCACTCTGCATCGGAGTCAAATCTGTAACCTGGATCCCCCTTCTGGTCTCTTTTTCCAGTGCTGTAAACCATCCTTAGGATAGGATTTGGTGCCGTTAGATATCAAAACTCTTATACAAGTGTTCTCACATTTGGCTCTGAGACCGGTATTATTAATTAAATTTACAGTCATGCAATGGTTTGCTTCTATGTTGTAGTAAAGCCGCATAAGTATTACGTATAAATCCTACTACTAATATGTTTAGAATAATTCCTCAACCCCATATAAAGGAATACTTGTGAGTATATCTAAGTCGTTTATATTCATTTACATTTTACTCATGTAAGTGATCATCAATGCTTATCAGCAGGAGTGCTCGGGAGCTGGCAGAAATACAAAAGTAGGTTGAACGATCCTTAATCCGTCTTAAATATGAATTACTATTGAGTTTAAACATTACTTACTATATTTGTTGTTACACAGGAAGATGTTGTGGATGCTTTCTCGCAAACTTGAAAAAAGCTTGTGGGTAGGAAGTTTGCTTTTAAGGTTGAGATTGCTGATTATAATATCGAGAGGGAGTGGTACATGTCCAACCGTTGTTAAAATGACGGATGAAGCATGTTGTATTTGAGCTTCTTAAAAATGTTCTATGCAACGAGGTTCTATTCTGTAAAATCAAGATCAATTGAAACACGTCTTATCTGTGTATGCCAACTAATAAAGTATATATTTAGTCTTTTATTACCGCAAGATTATATATTGAAATATCGGTTTGCAGTTTGCTTTGTAAAGATTATAATTGACATCACTTAAGAAAAAAAAGGAATCACTCAATTAGACATGGCTTGGTGCCTTCTGATATGTGATAATGGATTAGGGGAAAGGTTACAAATACATAATTTGCTTAAAAGAATCTTTTTATAATATACAATCTTTAAAAAACAAATTTAAAAAACCACCTATATTCTTCAAAACTTTATTATAAAAAAACAGTTACATAAACAAAATGGATTAAAAAATGTTTCTATAATAAAGAAATTAAAAAAAATATTTAACCAAAAATGAAAATGAAAACAATAAACATCAAGTCCATACCCGCCCATTCGGGCGGTTTTTGCAACAAGTATATATATGTAATGTGTGTGTGTGTGTGTATATAATATAATATATTTATATATAATATATATAAATAAACTATATATATATAAAAAAAATATATATATATATATATACACACACACTATATATATGATTTTGTTGATACGGTGTACGCATCGTCAAACCTACTTTTCGGTATTGTAATCGAGCGACATAAATTATAGGTCTTGATCGTGTTCGTTGACTTTCCGTGGATTGTTTCGATTATTTAATCGTTGTCTTCGATCAAGGTAAGTTCATAGCCTCGCTTTTAAGTGTTTTAAATGTTTTTAAACCCGCGATGGGGATACTTGCTTGTTTTGAAAATGAGAACGCAAAGTGTTTTGATTTTAAATATGATTCCATTCACTATTGAGTATATGTCTTTTACTGTGTGACCGTTAGTTGCCTTGTTGTGGGTGAATGCCAATGCATTAAATAGATCTATTGGGTTTGACAACCCTGTCCGGGGTATGAATCTGACGGTGAGCACCCTGTAATGAACATTTTGTGGTTAGTATTAGGGGAAGTGGCATACTTCCCGGTCATGATTTCGTCCTACGGGATGAATGTGTTAAGTCTCGGTACACGGGCTCTCTAGTTAGAAATCATAAAGTTATAACTTGCTTACTCTCAAAGCAACGTTATTGATGTTTTGTGGAACCCAAAATATGCATTCTATGTGATAATTGTAAACTCTATGAATTCACTCAACATTTTGTTGACGTTTTTAAGCATGTATCTCAGTTAGGTTTGTTTGATTAGCTTGGATGGAACGGAACGCGGATATCAAGGACGGTGCCTCGGTGAATTAGTGTCATAAACTAAAAAAGTGTTTTAGAAATCGAGTCGTGTTGTGACTTTTAGAAATAATTTCTATGTTGGTATTGGGACCTATGTAACTCTGATCTTCTTATTAAATAAAATTGTGTTTTATAAACGTATCTTTGAACGTTTACTGGGACTCATGTGCATGTATTATGAAGTAGCACCCCAAATTGTTGTATTCCACTGTGTATCGCATTTTGGGGGTGTTACAAAGACACTCCAAATGCTCCAAAGCCAAAACCAGCCACTTTAAATCCTAAGCTCAAAAGTGTACAATCCTTAACTCCTGCTGAAAAAGAAGCTGCAAACATTATGCAAGCTCTTAAAGAAAGCAAGAAGACCAGCAAGAGACAGCAGGTACTGGAGGCTCAAGTGAAGGAACTGGTACTATACCAGGGGTTCCCAATGAGTCCACAGTCGTCTCTGCTACCTCAAATGAAGGAACTGGTACTAAACCAGGGGTTCCCGATAAGAAAAAGGTTATAACTGAAGAAAAAGTTATTCTTGAGTGGGGATCTGAACAAGAAAGTGAATACTCAGAAGAAGACCAACTTGATGACAAAGAAAAGTATGATAAAGAGGGTGATGGTGATGACGAAGGCGATGATCATATTAGTGATACTCAAGATACTAATGATGAAGATGATGAAACTGAATCTGATGGAGATGAAATCTATAAGTATAAGATTCGTGTGCGCAAAGATGAGGATGTAGAGATGACAAATGCTGAAGTTGAAGATTTTAAAAAAGGTAATGAAGAAATATCTAATGTGGCCCAAGCAGATGTTAAAAAGACTGAAGAAATAAAGGATACTGCTAAGAAAGCTGAACTTCCTCCAACAAGATCTAGCTTGTCTGTATCGTTAGGTTTTGGTGACCAATTTCTTAAACTTTCTTCTAATAATTCTTTAGTTAGTATTGTTAAGGACAATACAGATGCTGATATCAACTCATTATTGGAAGTCAAGATCGCAAGCTGAATTCCACGTTATCACAGTTCTCCTTCCTACTTAGAGTACCAGTTGTCCAGTGATTTCCAAAACCCACAGTCCTCGACAATAACCAGACTATCGTTCTTCCACTGAAACTCTGATTTCCACGGCCCTTTCACCACCTCAAGTTACACCCACCATCTCAATTATGCAACAAACAACAACACCAATCCCTACACCACCAATCATAACCGAAGCTCCAACCATCACCACTGCTGTCCCTGAATCCGATGCACTCTCTGCTGTTTAGTTAAGAGTTGCAAAATTGAAAAAGGATGTATCTGAGCTGAAGAAAATAGATCACTCTGCTAAAGCTCTAGCTACTCTCAAGTCACAAGTTTCGACGGTTGTTAAACATTATCTTGGATCTAAAATCGGTGATGATCTTCAAAAGGTTCTACAAAGACACACGACATACCTTATTCAAAAATACTCTCTGAAGCCGACTCCCGAGTCTAGCAAGATTCAGAAACCAAAAATTGATCTTGAACAAGAATATGAGAAGAGTGCTTCAGAGATTCGCAAGATTAAGAGGGAACAAGCTGAGAAGCAAAAGATGTCAAAGTATACAATTAAGTCTACCGACAAGGCAACACTCAAAGAGTATGATCAGAAAAGCGCTCTCTACCAAACCATGCATGAAAACAAGTCTTTCAACAGAAATCCTGCTAATCATGCATTGTACCATGCTCTCATGAAAGCTTTGATAGAGGATGAAAAATGCCATGGATAAGGGTGTTGCTGATACAGTAAAGAATTACAAAAGACAGCATGATGATGATGATGAAAACCCTTCAGCTGGACCAAACCAGAGTAAGAAGACAAAGAGGAGAAGAACCAAAGAGCCAGAGTCTTCCAAGAAACCAACCACCGCCAAGGATGCTATAGTTCAAAAAGTATAATTGTAGAAGTTAAAAGCGGGTCAAAGTTATATGTTATAGTATTGTGTTATAGTGTATGGAAGTGGATCAAAAAGAGTGTTTGGCAAACCCCGTAAAGTATATTTCCACGGGTCATTTAGACCAAGTATGTTTATGAAGATGATGTATATGTTGTTTGAACAAAGATGAACTATACTGGGTTTGTTAAACAAAACAATAAGATATATTCGTCTGCTAGCTGGGAATAACCCATAATACTTAACAGGCTGCATAGCATAGCTACAACATAACCAAATCTAGGAACTGCTACCAGCCTCTCCTGGTGCATCAGGCTGTGCCAGACCTTTTGCGGGTCTATGCTGCCTCTGAAACTCGACCATCTGTGTCTGTAGTCCTTTCAGCAACCTCAATGTCTTAGTAAACTGAACCTGTCTCTTGTGGTATGATGACAACAAACTCTGAAAATCACCCCTCTGTCTCTGTGATTTCTAATGATGTACTCTGAAATTCAATGCAACTCTGTGCCACTACCGTTAGTAAGTAATGACTTAACATTGAACATGCATAGTCGCTACCATCTGGGATAAGGGCCCCCCCAAGCTCTCACGAGCCATTCTTAGCCTCTTCTCTCTATCATTACTGGCTAACGCGTAATGAACATGGCCTATCCCTATACAACAAGTTGACTCGGCCTCTCAGTTGAGACCGGTCATCTTGAGCATCCTCCATAATACCATACATGATGCGTGGTCTCTATTCAATATGGTAGCAAGTCGGTAACACTCTGATTGACCCCTTAGGGTGGTCCGGTGCAAATCTCATCGATGGGCTCCTTACCAGATCATCCCATGTATCCGTATTGCCATAGTCTAACTCCCTAGACTCGGATGTCCTAGGAGCAACATTACCATTCATCGAATCCATAAAGGTCTCCCCTTGCTACAGAATAAGGGTCTTCCCTAGCTACGACAGGTCCGTCCTGCCTAGCAGCACCAGCTGCTGAACTCTCCCCGACCTATTTTTGATTGGGGTGGATGAGAGCCCAACACGCACCCTCTTTTCGAAGCGGATAAACAAACTTCGGGAATCTCCAATATGAGTAGGGTATTTGGGAGTTAGTGATGGTATAGTAATGGTGGTGATGGTATCTGTGATTAATGGAGATGATAGTGATAGTGGTGTTGGTGGTGGGTGGTTAGGGCAAGAAGTCTCATCGACCTATTTCCCTGGAGAAGTGATATGGTGGCTTATCCTGGTTAGGATATCCGGGCGGCATACGGTTATACAGTGGACAGAGTCGGCCGGAGGCTGGGTGCTCCTCACTCTCTCATCCTCGTCGTGTCTCATCCTCCATCATCATCATCATCCCTTATAGCAGGGTAGTCGTGGGCCTCCTTTTCGGGATCCTCATCGTCCTCCTTCGGCTCCTCCTCCGGATCAGACTCAGGAACATATCCTGGTGAATCTGCAGTGGGTGAGTGTTAGGAATAAATCTTCACAAGACTTAATACTGCCAACAGTACTAAAAGAGTTAGTACTGCCAGTACTAACTTAGTACTGCCAATGTTACTTAATACTGCTAGTAGAAGGAGTTAGTACTGCTGATGGTCAAAGCTGCTGAACTGAAGATAAGAATGCATGGAGATTATTTCGGGATGTTTATATTTGAATTGTAACTGATCCTAAAAGATAGGTTGTTATCTTTGTAAAGGACTCCTTGTGTTCTATAAAAGGAGATCCAAAGTGCAGTATAAAATAGAACTTTTAGAGATACTTTTCAGGTGATAGAAATACTTAGAGAGAAAATTTGTAATAGCTTCAAGGTTTGTAACCCCAGTACTTCAAGAGCACTCGTATTATTTTTAATAATATTGAAGCAGTGTGTTTTATGTTCATTGTTTGTTTTGGTCATTACTGTTTCATTTAATAAACTTTCTTAGAGTATCAAAGTTGTAGATTCAGCTTACACTTTGGTTTTACATACAAAGTATCAATCTTTGGTATTTTGGATTTCTTCCAAGGTAAAAAAACACTTTAATAAATTAAAGGATTAGATCAAGGGTGTGATTCAATAAGTGGTATCAGAGCCTGTGCTTTGAGAAACTTTGATCTAGGGAAAATGGAGTTAGAAAATTCACAGAACAATGCGTTGGCAAAGCTTCCCATGCTCAAATAGGCCGAAATATGAGATGTGTGGCATCAGAAATCTAGCGAGAGAGCCAGTACTTTCAGATCCAAGGATTATGCATTATGGAGAGGTATAAGAATTGGACATTCGTATGTGGTACCTATTCTTGTTACAACACCAGAATCTGGTCCATCAACAGCATTGAAGATGATTGTGCCCTCTACTACTGAAGAAAAGATTTGCAAGAAGAATGATGTAAAAGCCAGAAGTCTTCTCCTCATGGCACTCCCCAATGAACATCAGCTTACCTTTAACCAGTATGTTGATGCTCAATCAATGTTTGTTGCTATTAAAGCTCGATTTGGAGGAAATGATGCAATAAAGAAGACACAGAAGGCCTTACTAAAGCAACAGTTATGAAAACTTTAATGCTACAAGCTCAGAATCTTTGGACTCTATCTTTAACAGGCTTCAAAAGCTTGTTAGTAGATTGGCAATTCTTGGTGTAGATACTCCTCCAGAAGATCTAAATGTTAAGTTTTTGAGAAGCTTACCTTCTGAATGGGATACACATGTGGTAGTCTGGATGAACAAACCCGACTTTGATACTATGGGTTTGGATGATTTGTACAACAATTTTAAAATTGTTGAACAAAAGGTTAAGAGAACTGCTGCTGCTAACAATGATGATAAGAACTTGGCATTTCTAACCACTTCCAGTCCAAGCAGTACTAATACTATTAATACTGTTAACACTGGAGTTAGTACTGGCAACACCAAGGTTAATACTGCTAGTACTGAAACTAGTACTGCTAGTTTTAGTGATGCCACAGTTTATGCCTTTTTGTCCACTCAACCACAAGGGTCTCAACTAGTTCATGAAGATCTTGAGCAACTTCATGATGATGATTTGGAAGAAATGGATCTAAAGTGGAATATGGCACTACTAAGCATGAGGGCAAGAAAGTTCTATCAGAGAACTGGAAGGAAGATCATCATTGATGGAAGTAGTACTGCTGGATATGATAAATCAAAAGTAGAATGTTTCAACTGTCATAAAATGGGACATTTTGCCAGAGAATGCAGAGCACCAAGAAGTAAAGACAACAGAAATTGGAATCAAGGAAGCTCATCAAAGGCAGTAAGGATTGAAGATGCTTCTGAAAAGGAAATGTGTGCTATAGATGGTGCTGGATTTGATTGGAGTGACATGGCAGAGGATGAAATTCAAGAAAACATGGCTCTCATGGCATTCACAGATTCTGAGGTATCAAATGATAAATCTTGTTCTAAATCTTGTTTGCAAAATTATGAAGCTCTAAAGAAACAGTATGATGATTTACTTGTTAAATTAGATGATACTGGTTTTAAAGCAGCTACATATAAAAGAGGTTTATCAATTTTAGAAGCACAAGTAGTTAAATATAAAGAATCTGAAGTCCTTTTTTTCTGAGGAAATTGCTTTGCTTAAAAGAAGTATAGGTCACAAAGAATATCTAATGGGATTACTTAAGACTAAACTTGAAAATGTTAAGGAAGAAAAGGAGGGGTTTGAATTTAAGATTGCAAAGTTTGAAAAATCATCAAATGACTTAGATCAGTTGTTAGCAAGTCAGATAACTAACAAAAGCAAAAAGGGATTTGGCTACAATGCTGTCCCCTTACCTCATCCTTTGATTCTAAGTAGACCAACACATTTAGACTTATCTTATTCAGGTCTTGAAGAATTCAAACAACCTGAGGTAAATGACTATAGTTCTAGGGATTCAAGTTTAAAGCCAACCACTGTTTGTGATAGAGAGTCAGATAATTCTAAGGAGAATACCGATGACTCTTTAAAACAACAACACAAGAATGTTATTGAAACTAGCTCTGTTAAGTCTTTACTTAAGGTAGATAAAGATTGGAAAGAAAAGTTTTTCTATCCTGCTAATCATGTTA
>BQNB010111335.1:0-22372 GCA_026074375.1 Tanacetum coccineum
TCATAGCAAGTGAGGGTTCTCTGATTGCTAGTAGTAGCAGAACTCCAACAGTCTCTGGTCAGATGACCGACCCTCTTGCAGTTTACGCATTTTACAGTGCACGGGTGATTGGTGGTTTTAACACTGTAAATATATAATATATAAAAAAGTCTAAAAATCAACAAGATCAATGATACCGAGAAGTAGTATAGAGTGTTCCCGGGTCGTTTATCCCCAACGAGGCTGGACTGGAAAATCGATACAATCGAAGATTTGAGTTTGAAGGAAGGAATTAGTTTGGGAAGTTGAAAAAGTCAAATTAGATAATAACGAACTAAAACGTTTAAGAAAAACCTAGAAATTATGAAATTAAACTAGAAAACGAGGGCCCGAATCCCGAACAAAAGGGGGGAAAACCTAAAATCTTTAAAAATAACCTTACGAAAAATTTTTCACCTCTAAACTACTCTACGGGACAAATAACGAAGAATGAAAAAGACTAGACCGAAAACGGAGTTCGTTTGACCCAAAAACGAGTCAAGACAAAATCCCGCACCCGGACCCGTTCTTTAAAAGATAAAAAGTTGTAAAAATGACCCTACGAAAATTTTTATATTTTTCCTACAAACTAGATGACAAAAGAAAATTTTCTAAAAAAACAAAATATTTTTTTGATAATTTTTGTATTTTTTATGAATTAAATAAACTTTTACCGAAATTAAATTATAAAAAATATTAAATGTCTACGAAAAATTCTGAAATTTTTTCTAAAAATACTAGACTTTATATGGTTCCTACGAAAAATAAGAAACAAAAATAAGCTCGACAAATAAGCCCGAAAATAAGCTTAAACAGCTTTATAGCTTATGAGCCAAAAACACTCTTAAATACTAGTGCCCTTGAGTCTTTAACGAAAAAGACCCAAGGGCGCAGTGGTAAGGTGTGTGTAGAAAGGGGGATGTATCGCTTGGTCCCGGGTTCGAGTCTTGCTCACCCGGGCCAAGTGTCTTCCCTTTTTTTTTTTCGAAAACTCAAAGAAGCAAAGTTGTTAAGCTCGTGGGGCTTAACAACTTTGTCTTCTACAACTTTTTGAGAAAAGCTGTCAATAAGCTTAAAAATAAGCTTAAAGTTGACAGAAGTAGCTTATAAGGCTTAAGAGCTTAAAAAAACTAAGTCTTTTTGGACATTTGGTCGAAATAAGCTAAGACTAAGGGTTAAATAAGCTAAAGGGTCTAAACTAACCTAGGTAAGCTGAAAAGAAAAGGAAAAGCTAAACTAAATAAGCTGTTGGAAGCAGCTTAATGTGACAGAAACTACAATAAAGCTTAAACTAAAATTACACTAAGTCATTGGACAAATAAGCTTGGAAAAAGGCTAAGCAAACTTAACAACTAACTAAATGATCTAAATAAGCTGTTGGGACACAAAGGAGCTTATTACATAAGCTAAATAAGCAAAAATGAAAATTAAGCAATCCCTACACCTAAATCATGCAAAAACAGTCAAAAGCTAAGTTTGGGCTTAAGAATAAGCCAACAAATAAGCTCACTAAAGTCTGAAACTTTGAGGGCTTATTTAAGAGCTTATAGACTCTTAAAGTAAGCCAAAAACTTGGGCTTAAGAACACTAAATGACAAAGAAAAAGGGGCTTAAAATCTCCCCTTTGCACCAGGGGAGATTTAAGCTTAACCTAAGTGGCTTATTTGACAGCTTATTTTAAGCTGTCAAATAAGCTCTAAACTCACAAATAAGCTAAAACAGATGGAGTCCCTTAGCTTATGGACTTATGCACCAAATTTTACCCTTCAAAATTCATTTTAGCTTGCTTATTTTTGATGGTGAAAAAGGGGCTATGGGTTTTTAAAAACTGTGACCAAAAGGTCTTGGTGGTTTTTGACTTACCAAAGTCAAAAGACAAGGTGTTTAGACAGCTTGAAATAAACACAAAGATGCACTTCTTTTGAACCTCAAACTCATAATTCAAGTGCTTATGGAAATAAGCACTTGTATTAACTTGAATTGTGGTATCTCTTAAAAGTCACAGTTTCAAAATTGGTTTTAGAAAACCTTGGAAAACAATTTTTAAACCTTGGAACTCTTAAAAAACAAGCTTAATACAGCTTAAAACTTAAGCCTTAATCAAGCAAAGTTAACCGTCAAGCCCATAGCCAAGGCTGTTTGACCCAATTTTAAGGTTGACCCAAACACCCCTTTACTTTAACTGTCCCAACTTGTATGAACTTAAAAACTCTTTCAAAAAACCTAAACCAGCTAAAACCTTTTTATCTACTCACGACATTTTTCCACCTAATTAAGCTACTTGAAACATTAAACCTACAGCTAATTAGGCCAAAATAAGCTACTTTCTCTCCTACCCCTTTACACTAACATTGACAGTTTTAACTAAACTAGCATATATATGAAATGAAAAACATTCTAAACATTTTTAGACATAATTTATAACTAATAAGCACATTAAGCTAAGGAAATAAGCTAAATTAGCTTATTGCTACAGTAAATAAGCAAAGTTTGAAAATTGAGTACCTTTGATCCTTTCCACAAAAAGGATCCCTTGAGACCTAAATAAGCTCTAAACCCTACCCTTGGCTTATAAATAAGCCAAAACTAAGCTGAAAAACCCAATAAGCCTTCCATGTTAGCTTATTCATCCAAGCTTTGAATGCAACAGAATCTCACCATTTTCTTGTAAGTTTTCCCTGAAAATTTGGTGAAAATGTTTTACAAGACAGATCATATGGTAGATTAAGTGAAGGTTTAAAAGGTTTGAAAAGCCTTTAAACTTAAGAACACAAGTAAAGCAAATTTAGCTAAATTTCATTAAAATCAAAGTACAAATACATAAAAGGCTTTTAACTTGAAAAAAAAAACACTGAGAATTAATTTAAAACTACAATAAGAGAAACTACTTAAGAACTAACTAACTAGCCACCATGGCTTTACAAAGCTATATATAGGAAAAATTCGACTAGAGTCTTCTTTTCTTCTCTCTTGCTGTTGTGCTTGTTTGTAGACACACAAAAAGGGATGTGTTTGTTGTGTGAGGGGTTCACAGCCTCTAATCTTGGCCTTTAATTCTTCCAAAGTCAATCTTGGTCGTCGACATGGGTTTAGGGAGTTGTGAGATTGCCAACTTGGCAATTCTTACAGCTGGGAACTTAGTGGAGGAGGGGGAAGATGATTAACCATGGGGAAATTGAGGTTACAGGGTAATAGGGGTGAAGTTAACCCGTGATTTGTCCTGGGTTTTTGTGTTTTAAAAATGGCGGGAAAAAGGTTGTTATAAAAGAGTTAGGGGAGACAGGGTACAAGTTTGAGAGATTGGCAAAGTTGGTCCCTCATGGTTGTTTGTTTTATTTCACCGTAGGTCCTTGTGGTTATATAACTTTTGGGGACTTGGCAAAACAAGTCCCCAAGAGTTATATAACTCTTTGCACCCCACGTCCTTGGGTGGTACAAGTATGGGGACTTGGCAGTTTTGCCCCCCCACTTGTTACTTTGCTCAATTGGCAAATTGGCCCTTCTCTTTTCTTTTCCTCTTTTCTTCTTCACATATAAGTTTAGGGGTTTGGCAATTTTAGTCCCTAAACTTATATTTTTTTACTTTGGCCTCGGGGTTGACTTGGGTTGACTTTGTCTTTGACCAATTGACTTTTCTGTTGACTTTTTGACTTGATTGACTTTCCGGCTTCGATTTGGCTTTGTCTTTCACAGTCTTTTCCATTCCGAGTCCGGTTTTGTCGTTTTGGCTTTGTTTTTCGTCCTTTTCTTAGTTATCCGTTCCTGCACAACACAATTAGCAAAACAAGCATATATTTGGCATTTTAAGTCCGTTTTTGGTTATTTTAGCTCGTTTTTAAAGGTAAAAGGTATGTGTAATTAAGCACATACCAAAATCCCCCATACTAAGGTATTGCCGTGTCCTCACGCAATGTTATGAAGTAAACATTTACGAAAACTAAGAATCTCAATTTATAAAAAGAGAATGGGCCGGGTTTATATGGGCTCGGTTTAGGGATTTAATGGTTTTGGTTATAAAGAGATAACGACCGTTAGTCTTTGATTAACAAAGGACTAACGGTGTTATCAATTTAGGGCTTTTTGTGAAATTGGTTTTAACATTAAGGCTCATTTAGGTATTTTAAGGGTTTTGTCTTTTTGTGGGTTGACCAATGGTTGACCAAGGTTGACTTTTGCTAGAAACTCCCGGCTCTTGTGCACTCTATCCGTTCCCGTGTCCGTGTTTGTCCGGTTTTGACCGTTTTCCTGTGATTTTTGCAATACCCGTACCTACACATCACAAATGACAAAACAAGCAATATACAAGCATAATTTGCACAATTTGTTCATTTTAGGGCCATTTTTGGTATAAAAAGGATATGTGATTTCTCACATATCAACTACCTTTGAAGTAACGTCATCTAACCTATAAAGCTTATTACCCACTATACTTTTGTTGTATCCAGGAATATGCACTTGAGCTTAAACGGTTCAAGCATCTCTTGCTCAATACTAGCAAGCCAACCAAAAACCCCAACATATCTGTAGGCTTCTTGAATCCAATCGCTGATGATGGCGACCTATTCACTAGATATATAGACCTGGTTGTATCCTCTGCCCGAAAAACCTTGGACATACTAGACTGAATCAGAAAACAACTTAGCTTAGCAAAGAGTGTCACGTTTGTCTCATCAACCAACCCATTCTGCTGCTGTGTCCCTACAACACCCAAATGCTTGGCGACCCCACTCTTCATACATTGTTGTATAGACCTCTGATTACAAGAATCAAGAACACTACCTGATGTGTAGTTATGTGGTGTATATTTTTATGATTCAAGTTTTAAATTTATATTTTGCTGACTTAACCAAAAACAACACTTTAACGGGCAGTGTACCCGGTCGGTGGTAGATTCGTGGTAAGTATGGTGTCAAACACTTAAAGCGAGGTTAAATCTCTTAATTTATTAACATTTTGGTTTACTAATCTAAGTCAAACGAATGCTAATCCTATGCTAGTTCAAATCCTAATTCTAACAGGTAAAAAGGGGGTTTCAGCCTGAGAGACTGGCACGGGTTTGGTGGTGACTACAATCAATTCAAGACACTTTAACCCACGTAAGCAAATTAACAGAAGATAAAAAAGCGGTCAAGCCTTATGATAGAAAACTATATTAGCCATCATTAATCCGATTAGAAGTTGGTTTGTTTATTCAGTGCAATGATTACTTATCTCGAGGTGGCATATCATTTGTATACTTAGGCGGGACTTCATCCTAAGACCTAGACACATTAATTCTATCACAATTAAAGCATTCGCATAAAGCATCTTTACTTTCTGATTATAATCTATCTTAGGGATTAAAGCAATGGTGATCTTGTTAAACCCTAGCTCATAGAGACTTTACACACTTACTGCTTAACGGCGATTCATACTCTAGTAGTCCACTTGTCCAACTATCCAAGGGAATCAGAACATTATTTATTGAATTATCTAGGTTCACCTGCTAGTCAACTTGTTCAATAAACCAAAGGCAATATCCGATGTCATAGTTAAGCCAGAAGCGTATCCTAGCAGGAATTTAGTAGGACAATATTTGTGATCCTATTATTCTAGATGTATAAATTACTATATGGAGAGTTGTCCTGGCATCTAGATTACTTGGTCTGTATCACTAGATCCAGTTGAATGATAGGTCGCATATTAAAGCACATAAACAAGTATAAATTGATAAAAATAAACAATCATACGATGATAAATTAAGCAATCGAGATATAAACAAAACCAAACATTTAGATCTTCATAATAATGGCTAATACCTAAAGGTATTAGCCTTCAAACATCATAATTAATACAAGAGTAATGGCTTAGCCAAGGTAAACTAACCGAGTTAACGAATGATACTAAAAACTGAACGATTACAAAAGTATAAGAAATTACACGTTGTCTCCTATGGATTGGAATGCGTTGTGAGACCTCTTCTGCTTTTTTTCTCCTCTGAAAATTGACTTTTGTGGTTTAGGTATCGATAATATGATTTAGCACACTTAAAAAATGTTTTTGAGTTTTGTATTTATATGGTCTGGAGTCGGTGTCGATACGGCGTATCCAATGTGTTGGATACAGCGTATTGGGGTTTCTTGGAGTAGGGACCACGTTTGATATCTTCTAGAATATTCACCTTCTATATTTCCAATATGGCGTATTGGTCTTCTCTGGATACGGCGTATTGATCATGTGGTCATCGTGGTCTTTGGTGAGTGCAGGCACAGATACGCCGTATCTTCCTTGATGGATACGGCGTATTGGTTGTCAGAATAGTAATCTTCAAAATATCTTCGTTTAAGCTCCAGAATGCGCGCCGTTTGCTAATATTTACCAAGTACTCCATAATTACTGTAATTCTAAAATACAAACGATTAAGTAACAATTATTTGCAATAATCATACAAAATGGGTTAATTACATGGGATAAATGATGCTATAAAATAGACGTTCTTTGATGTCATCAAATATCCCCCCCACTTGGTAACATGTAACTAATTCGCTTAATTGCTCAGTCGTGATGAGTTTTCTATCATAAGCTTGGCAAGGATACACATCTCCACCGTTAAAGCTAAGGAGTAACAAGTTTATAAAGGTAAATATGGGTTTGTATGATAAGGATTAGGGTTGATCATTTTTCAATCTTTCACCAGAAGTACCACTCTAACAAGGCAGTTGAAGCACACATACTTGGCCGTAACAACGGAATAGACATGTGTGTTCGATCACATCCTCATTCAAATTTAACCAACAGTTAGGATGAAGAATGATATAGGGTAGGGACCTTCTAAGTTTCACAAAAAGTCATAAACCAACGAGGCAGCTGAGACATGCATACATGGTCGTAACGACGGAATAGACATGCACGCTCATACACATCCTCATTCGCGTTAAACCAGCGACTAGTCACTAGGAAAGAGAAGTAAATTGTTGTTAAATAAAAATTACGAAACAAATAGATTAAGTCTAAACAACAACCTAAGTTGGCGTTCCCGTAACGGTCACGTCCCAATCATCCCATACTTTACATACTTTACAGGGTAAGTGACGATATCTTCCACTTTATACAATACTTTACATCGTTGATTTTTATCAACGAATAATCGATCCTTCGTGTAATTCCTTCGGTAGTTGCGAAACGATTATCTTCAAACTTTCCTTCCTTTGGTATTGCTAACACTATACTATGAAACTCGGTGTAATTTCACCATCTTCATGATCATAATAATTTCGGATAATTCCTTCGGTAATTCTTCATTCTTCGAACGTACTATTAATTGCTATGGTAGTAAAAACACATGAGTTTTAACTATAATATACATTCCCATTTGCGATGTGCAAATTTATTCCAACCGTACCAAAGATAGAAAAGTTTGACACAAGACTCGGAAAATACAAACGTTACACTTTAAGCAACTAGCAACTGTAAAATAAACTTAATCTAACAGGGTAGGCTAAGGTATAAAGGTGTAACGAAATAAACAATTGGTGTATTTCCTAAAGGATTGGCTATACGGGTTGTTCTAGGGGTATCTTACTTTTAAAGTGAGAGTAAACAAAGGGTTTATACGGGGGTTAACTAACCAATATAGTTAGTTAATAAGCAACATGAATAGGCGTTTTGGGTGTAATCCTAAAAATTTACCAAGTTAAACAAGTTACTCCATCCAATATCCATATTACTCATCATTGCGGTCTCGAGTGATATACCAAGCCACGTTCTAAAGTCTACTACATCACCGGCACACTTATATTTTCTGGAATTTGGGTAAACATTTAGAAACGGATAGGTTAAATCCTCACAATATCTAATAAGGGTTATTGTGTGCAGGTTATGTATCAAGTAATTTCACAAAAGTATGCTTGAATTTTTTTTAAATTTGGGCATAATTTAAGCATTTGAGTGTGAAAAATAGGACAAGTATACATTCTAATTCTCATCCTCCCCACTTGAATTATACAACGTTCTCGTTGTATAGATAAAACATTAAATACGGGAATTAAAAAGAATTAGAATGAGAAACTCCCCTGATATTTGCTCGGTAGATTCTCCATGTAGATTTATTGAGCAAGAATTTGTGTTTGAACAGCCGTCTTGAGGTTTCAAGACTCCAACACTTCAAGATCTCTAGATTTGTAAAGTCTCCACCAATATTCGTCGATATTTCTTTGACGAGGTCCTATATAAATTCTTAGAAAACAAATGCAATTCTATCTCCGTGTATTCGCTGGTTAGACTCGAAATAATAACCTAAAACTGTACAGTAAGTCGATACGCCGTATCCATTCCCCAGTATACGCTGTATTGATACTTGTGTCGAATACGCTGTATTCGTTTAACGAATACGCCGTATCGACTATGCTAGAAAAATAAAGATTGGATAACGTCTAGAAGGTCAATACGCCGTATCCATGGAGTTTGGATATGCCGTATAGACAGTCTGGAAAGACAGACTCGATAAAAATTGAAAATACATTATGGGTTGTCTCCTGGCATGCACTTTTGTTTACGGAAAAGTCTTTAAGTTAGACTTGCACCAATTTAATCCCATCCTTATAAAACAATTTGGGGTCGAACGGGATGCCAAATGGCACATAAAAATTCTTGATTAGGAAAATAAATGGCATCCCTTTGTTAAGATAATCCCAAGTCATGATATCAACTTTTAATTCCTTGATAAAAGTTTCAGTTTTGAAAAATTTATTAGATGTATCATGACTTGTTTCCAAAAGCTTATTTGACCCATGTGCATAGGTACAATCATTCGTATTTATTACATTACCCCCCGAAGACTGTTTAATATTGATTTCATTATCATCATTGTCTTTTTCCAACTTTAAATCATCGGGTTGAATAATGTTGAAAAGGAATAGATCATTAAAGTACAAAAAAATTTGTTCCTCTTCATTATATTCGGACAGTGATGTTTCATCTTTCAAATCAAATCCGTCGATATCTTGAGGGTTTAAAGTGGGTTTAGTTAACAAATCTGATTTAGACGTTTGAGCATCATTGTAAACAATGGCTGGAAACTCATTCTTGAAATCTATAAAGAAGTCTAAATCATCAAAATAACTGACCGCAGGCTCGGGTGGTGGAAGTGAAGGCATATTGATTTTTTTATTATCATTTTCCGAATCCGTTTTCAAATCACTGGTAGAAATTATTTTATAAGAAAACGAGTTTTTGTCAAAAATTACTATGTAATCTTCATCATCAAAATCGTCAAACAAAATTTTAAAGTCAATTTCATCATTAAGAGATCTTACCGTGGGTTCACAAGATAGTGTTTCACCAGATTTCAAACTATCATTGAAGGCTATAGCTGGGAATTCGTTTTCAATGGATCTGAGGTCATGAACGTCTTCATCATACCAGGTCTTCCCATACTTAGCGGTTTCCCAGTTAAACACCTTACTATGATTTTGAGCCTTTTCTTCCTCGAGCCTTATGTATTCCCCTATAGTAATGTTCAGATCGTCCATCCTGTAACAATCTTACTAGAAAAACTATTAAATAATCAATACGTCGTATTCAGTAAACTGAATACGCCGTATCACATAAACACAATAAACAAACAAGATTATAAACTATCCTAAACTACACTAATCCTAAGGATTAGATCTAATCTAATAACCAAAATATAAAATAAAAATCAAGATTAATTTTCACTCCCCAGCAACGGGGCCAAAAACTTGATGTGTCATTGTGTGGTGTATATTTTTATGATTCAAGTTTTAAATTTATATTTTGCCGACTTAACCAAAAACAACACTTTAACGGGCAGTGTACCTGGTCGGTGGTAAATTCGTGGTACGTAGGGGTCTATACACCTGAAGGCGAAGTTAATATATTCTCAATTTATTAATATTTTAGTTTACTAATCTAAGTCAAACCTATGCTAATCCTATGTTAGTTCTAATCCTAATTCTAACAGGTAAAAAGGAGGTTTCAGCCTGAGACACTTGCACGGGTTTGGTGGTGACTACAATTAATTCAAGACACTTTAACCCACGCAAAGCAGATTAACATAAGATAAAAAGAGAGGTCAAGCCTTATGTAGAAAACTGTATTAGCCATTATAGATCCGATAGAAGTTTGGTTTAGTTTATTCAGTGCAATATTACTTATCTCGAGGTGGCAATATCATTCTTATACTTAGGCGGAACTTCATCTTAGACTTATACACTTTAATTCTGTCACAATTAAAGTAACCGCATAAAGTAATCTTAATTTGCTGATTAATCTATCTTAGGGATTCAAAGCAATGGTGATCATGTTAACAAAACAACCCTAAGCTCAAAGAGAGTTTTTTTCCTTACCCACTTACTTCCTGCCTTAACGGCGATTCATACTCTAGTAGTCCACTTGTCCAACTAACCAGGAGGGAATTCAGAGACGTTAGTTGTTGAATTAACTAGTGTCACCTGCTAGTCAACTTGTTCAATAAACCAAAGGCAATATCCGATGTCATAGTAAGCCAGAAGCGTATCCTAGCACGGATTTAGCAGGACAATATTTGTGATCCTATTATTCTAGATGTATAAATTACTATATGGAGAGCTATCCCGACATCTAGATTACTTGGTCTGTATCACTAGATCCAGTTGAATGATAGGTCGCATATTAAAGCACATAAACAAGTATAAATTGATAAACATAAACAAGCATACAACGATAAATTAAGCAATCGAGATATAAACAAAACCAAACATTCAGATCTTCATAATAATGGCTAATACCCAAAGGTATTAGCCTTCAAACATCATAATTAATACAAGAGTAATGGCTTAGCCAAGGTAAACTAACCGAGTTAACGAATGATACCAAAAACTGAACGATTACAAAAGTATAAGAAATTACACGTTGTCTCCTATGGATTGGAATGCGTTGCGAGACCTCTTCTGCTCTTTTTCTCCTCTAAAAATCGACTTTTGTGGTTTAGGTATCGAGAATATGATTTAGCACACTTAAAACTCGTTTTTGAGTTTTGTATTTATAGGGTCTGGAGTCGGTGTCGATACGGCGTATCCAATGTGTTGGATACGGCGTATTGGGGTTTCTTGGAGTAGGGACCACGTTTGATATCTTCCAGAATATTCACCTTCTATATTTCCAATACGGCGTATTGGTCTTCTCTGGATACGGCGTATTGATCATGTGGTCTTCGTGGTCTTTGGTGAGTGCAGGCACAGATACGCCGTATCTTCCTTGATGGATACGGCGTATTGGTTGTCAGAATAGTAATCTTTAAAATATCTTCGTTTAAGCTCCAGAATGCGCGCCTTTTGCTAATATTCACCAAGTACTCCATAATTACTGCAATTCTCAAATACAAACGATTAAGTAACAATTCTTTGCAATAATTATACAAAATGGGTTAATTACATAGGATAAATGATGCTATAAAATAGACGTTATTTGATGTCATCATTACCCGTCTTGATATTCCACCCAGTCTGATATTCCTTTTCCTGCTCCTTTACCAAGCAGTCCGTGTTTGTCTTCTCTTCAGGTTGCTTGTCCTCCAACCGTCTTTGAGCCACTACTGTATCATCGTTACTAACCTGAAAAACCTCATCTTCATGATCCCCTTGAGCTCCCTGCAGTTCCACCTCAAACCAAACACGTTTTTCATCATGTACTCCATAGACTCATGTTTCAACACCAGGACCAAGTTGTTTGAACCTAACTTGTTTTGAACCTCCATGCTTTTGTACAATATTCCCATTGAGCTTTTCGATGTTTAACCTAGTATTCATACTAGCCATTCTTTTAACCCATTGCTAACCGTTTAACCTTTTTTGAATTTACCTACACAAAACACGATCTAGCAAAGTAACTTGTTTGTAAAAATCTCTTGCTTTATCGATATAACCCTAAGAATAAACCTTCTTAGATATCGATCAAACCAAGAAACCCTTCAAAAAACAAAACCCCTTCTTAATCAAATATCAATTAAACCTTGGAAATCGGACCATCCAATCAAATTGACAACCCTTGATTCAAGAAAGTACCCGACGCTTTTTGAAGTAACCCTTGTCTTACTTTTATTTTTGCAAAACAATTTCTTGTAACCTAAGAAACCTTGCAACCTCGACAAGTCTTAGACTTATTCTTCGACCCTTTGTTTATTCTGATAACCTTGTGATATAAACCTCATAAAACTGAATCAAATAAAGTACCTTGTGCAATAACTCCCTTAAGTCTTCTACACCTTGTCGTAGATCCGGATAATCGAAGAACTCAAGAACCTTTACCTGTCGATACCCTGCTGCTCTTTGACGTCAAAAAACCTTAACACCAAGAAATTTTGTTGTCGAGAACCTGGTAGCCCAAACAGAATAGAACCCTCATGTTCCTTCCAGAAAAACCTAACAACAAAGACCTCTTCTTGATCGATCCTAGTTAACCAAAGAAACCGCGAACCTGAGTTCTTGATACCACTTGTAGGATTCGACACCCTACAACCTGGTTACTAGTGCGAAATAAATCCGATCCAGAAGATGAACACTACCAGCAGATTATGTATGACAGAAAAAGGAAAAGATTGTTGGGATTAAAAATCTTCTTGATGTTGTTAGAATTACTGCTGCTCAAGTTTATGTTAATACTTCTCTGATGAAGTTAGTGCTGCTCATGAACTTCAAAGAAAAATATACTAAGTAGTTACTACTACTGGTACAAAAGTTAATGCTGCTAGTGAAAGTTACTACTGTTAGTACAAAGACTGCTATGAAAGTTAGATGCTGCTGATAGATTAACTACTGCTCAAGAAATATTCTATAGTAGTAAGTACACTAGTATTAAGTTAAGTACTGCTAGTGTACGTTAGAACAGTTTGTTCGTACTTGCTTACTTGATATCTATTGTTTAATGTTATAGAAAAGATTTTATATACTTAGGAAAGTATTGTAAGCCGAGTAGGACTCTTTGGTGTATAAAAGGAGGTCCTAGGTCATAGAGATTGATACACCAATACGTACCAAAATCAAAATTAATCTTAGTCATATAATTCTTAGCTTCAGGATGTGTAACCCTAATCCATTGTAAGATAATCGTAATTGGTATCATTATTACTATTGGAGCTCGTTTGTTGAATTATATGTTCATAGAATTACTGTTTCATTGATAATTCTTCTTAATATTAAAGATTATATTTCACATAATCTTTAATACATTCAAACAAAGCTTTTACTATAGTTGTGTTAGATTTATCTAATATAACTAAACTTTAAACAAGCATAAGAAATTCGATCTATTGAAGTGGGATCAACAAGTGGTATCATACTAGTTGAAAAAGCTGAATAAGAAGGTACCTGTAATTAACACAAGATCTTTTGATAAAAGATATGGATCAAGATTCTGCACACATGGTGGCTGCATCCAAAGTTCCCATGCTCAAACCTGGTGAGTTTGAGATATGGAGGATGAGGATTGAACAATATATCCAGATGATAGACTATGCACTGTGGAAAGTCATAGAGAATGGTGCAACCTTGCCTAAAACAACTATGGAAGATGTTGTGACAGTGATGCCTATTACAACTGTTGAAGAAAAGGCTCAGAGAAGATTGGAGGTGAAAGCTAGAAGTACTCTAATGATGGGCATTCCCAATGAACATCAGTTAAAGTTTTACTCTATAAAGGATGCTAAAAAGTTGCTGGAAGCTGTTGAAAAGAGATTTGGTAGGAATGCAACTACTAAAAAGACTCAAAGGAATCTCTTAAAGCAGCAGTATGAAAACTTCACTGCTCCAAGCTCAAAGATGCTTGATCAAACTTTTGATAGGCTTCAAAAGCTTATGAGTCAGTTGGAGCTTTTGGATGAAAAGCTTTCACAAAAAGATGTTAATCAAAAGTTATTAAGAAGTTTGTCACCTGAGTGGAACACACATGCTGTTGTGTGGAGGAATAAAGCTGATTTAGATACAATGTTAGGAATTAAGGGATTTTACAAGTTTCTACTGCTGGTTCAACTTAGTACTGCCAAGAGAAGACTTAGTACTGCCAAGCTAAGTTAGTACTGTTAGTGTTATAGTTAGTACTGTCAGTACAAAATGTTAGTACTGTCAGTTTATTAGTACTGTTAGTTATAATAGTTAGTACTGCTTATGTGATATGCATGAGATATATTAGGAATAGATATGCATGATCATGTAACGCGTTTTGTAAGCCCATTAGGGTTTCCTTGGTGTATATAAGGAACCCTACGGCATTGATCTAGATATCAAGTTTTATATAGTTTTCATAGCAAATATAGTTAGTATTCATAGTTTCAAGGTTATTCTGTAACTTTGATTGTGTTTAATATATTGAAAGTTTAGCAAGATCTTGTTTTACTGTTTCATTGTTCTTCTTAGTATTACAAGCTAGATTCCGCATAGTTTGTAGTATTTACAATCTTAGTTTCTACAATAGTTGTTTTGGATTTATCCAACACAACTAAGCTTTAACAATCTAAGTAAGATATGTTCAAAAGGGATCTACAAGTGGTATCAGAGCTTGTTGAGAAACTTTGAATAAGAAGAACACTACATCTATACAAGATCTGTATCAAGGAGAAGATGGAGTCACAATCAGAAACTACTCAAACAATGTCTGCACTAAAACTTCCAGTACTCAAAACAGGAGACTATGATCTCTGGAGCATGAGAATGGAGCAATATCTTACTCACACTGATTATGCTCTTTGGGATGTTACTGTGAATGGTGATGCACATGCTATTGCATCAGCTAGTGTTGGTACTGAAGGTCCCATTCCTCCTAAAACTGTTGAACAAAAGCTAGCAAGAAAGAATGAATTGAAAGCTAAAAGAACTCTGTTGTTGACCATTCCTGATGAGCGCTTATTGAAGTTTCATGGAATCAAGGATGCAAAGACCTTATGGGAAGCAATCAAGGCCAGGTTTAGAGGCAACAAAGAATCAAAAAAAAATGCAGAAAACCATTCTGAAGCAGCAATATGAGAATTTTACTGCATCAAGATCTGAAGGACTGGATAAAACCTATGATAGGTTTCAGAAACTCATTAGCCAATTGGAAATTCATGGTGAAGTTATCTCTCAAGAAGATGCAAATCTGAAGTTATTGAGAAGTCTACCATCAACTTGGAACAATATTACTTTAATCATGAGAAACAAATCTGATCTAGACACATTAAGCATGGATGATTTGTATAATAATCTGAAGGTGTATGAATCTGAGATTAAAGGCCAATCAAGCTCAAGCTCAAACTCTTAGAATGTGGCTTTTGTATCTTCATAAAATACTAACAGTACTAATGAAGCAGTTAATACTGCTCATGAAGTTTCTACTGTTAGTTCATAGGGACAAGCTTCTTCCTCAACTTATGTTGATGATGTCATGTTTTCCTTCTTTGCTAATCAATCTAATAGTACACAATTGGACAATGAAGATCTGGAGCAGATTGATAATGATGATCTTGAAGAAATGAATCTTAAATGGCAAGTGGCCATGCTTACCATGAGGGTGAAAAGATTCTTAAAGAAGACAGGAAGGAATCTAAATTTCAATGGCAAAGAAACTGTTGGCTTTGATAAGACAAAGGTTGAATGTTACAACTGCCACAGGAGAGGTCACTTTGCTAGAGAATGCAGGGCACCAAGGAATCAGGGGAATAGAAATAGAGATGCTCCAAGAAGGAATGCACCAGTGGATACATCTACTACAAATGCCTTGGTTGTTCAAGATGGGATAGGTGGTTATGATTGGAGCTTTCAGGCTGAAGAAGGCATCATAAACTTTGCTCTAATGGCCTATACATCCCAAGGTTCATCAAGTTCATCAAGTTCAGACTCTAAGGTACATACTTGCTCTAAAGATTGCTTAAAATCATATGAAACTCTTCAAAAATAGTATGATCAACAGCGTGAAGCTCTTAATAAATCTAATCTAGAAATTATAGGTTATCAAATAGGATTAGAATCATTAGAAGCTAGGATAGTTGTTCATGAAAAGAATGAAGCTGTTTATGAAGAAGATATTGCATTTTTAAAGTATGATGTTCAAGTGAAAGATATTTCTATCAAAGACTATAAAAATCAGTTAGAAGAAGCTTTAAAAGAGAAAGATGATTTAAAACTTAAACTAGAAAATTTTGAAGAATCATCAAAGAATCGAACTAAACTGATAAATAGTCAAATAAGTGCTAAAGACAAAGCTGGTCTTGGTTATGATAGTCAAATGAATGAGAGTAAAGTGTTCATAGTGTTTTAACAGTAGAGAAAGTGATGTGGATGATAGTCCACTAATGATAGATTTAAAACAGGTAAAGGGTTTCATGTAGTTCCCCCTCCCTACACTGGGAACTACATACCCTCAAGACCTGACTTATCCTTTACTGGGTTAGATGATTCTGTCTATAAGACTAAAGTGAGTGAAACTGAAACTAGTATATCTAAGACTAGTAAGGATATTGTAGAAAAGCCTAAAACTGTTAGGCCTAGTGCTCCTATCATTGAAGATTGGGACACTGATAGTGATAATGATAGTGTGTTTAGACCTAAATCTGATCAGACAAAACCAAAGTTTACTAAAATCAATTTTGTCAAATCTGATGAAAATGTGAAATCTGTTAATAAGGAAAACACACATAGGCAAGTAGAGTATCCTAGGAAAAGTCAAAGTCCTAGGGATAATAGAAGAAACTGGAATGGGATAATGACTTAAAAACTAGGAAATGGTTTTGAGTTTATAAAGAAAGCTTGTTTTTGTGTGTGGGAGTTTTGAACAATTTAAATCAAGACTGTAATTTTCATGACAATAAAATGGTAGAAAACCCAGTGTTGAATAATAAGGGAAGGGTTACTGGTCAAAGGGAAATTAGACCAGTATGGAACAATGCTCAGAGGGTGAACCACCAAAATAAATTGACTCATCCACAGCCAAAAAGAATTTGTTTTCGCCACACAGCAGTTGCAATAAGTCGAAGGACAAAGTTACCAGTTAATGCTGCTTAGCAAAGCTCTCCAAGAGCAGCATCATCAATTAGTACTACCAGGCCTATTAATACTGCTTCCCCTAAACCAAAAGTGAGTGATGCATTACCCACAACATATTCTTATTTTAAAGCACATTCACTAGTAAGAAGGGCTTTTATTTTTAAAAAACAAAATCACTTGCAAAAAACCAATAATTTTAATGAAAAAGTTAATACTGCTAGGGTTAACAATGTAACTACTGCTGGGCCAAAAGCAGTAGTTAGTGCTGCTGAGGAAAAAGGGGAAAATGCTGTTAAGTCCTCAGCATGCTGGATTTGGAGACCAACAGGAAATGTTATTGACTATACCTCCAAAGACAGTGGATCATACATGCTTAAAAGATTTGACTATTATAACAACCCATAATTTTCCTCTATGTAATTATCCATCTATTAAATTAGATGCAATTTTCCTCAGTGTAATTTCCATCTATTAAATTAGATGCAACCATTTTCATGGAAATATTTTTGCTTTATTCCATCCATAATGTAACGTAACTTACATTACAAAAGTAAACGAGCTCACGCAACCTACCAATGCAAATTTCATCAACGTTTATGTGTTATAATATGTCAAGCAATATGTTTTAAACTCCATTTTTACCATACTTTATCTATTTAACGTACAATTCAAAACGTTTATTATAAAACGGATTTTAAAACGTTAACGTTTATATCAAAACCCTATCTATATGTAATATTTACATATAAAATAAATGTACAAGCTTTCAAGGCATGTGTACAAGTGATCAATGCACAAAATTTAAATTACATTTTCCCTCCTAAACCAATGTACAACCCTTTTAAGCCCGAAGTACAAGTTGACAAAGCACGAATTCAAACTAGCTCATTTCCCTCCATTTTCTTAAGGATTTCGTACCACCTCTTTAGCACTAAGTACAAGCACTCCAATGCATCATATTTAAACACTTTTCCCTCTCTAATCCTAACCCTAGCTCGACTTAAACTAAAAACCAAACCCAAAAACCCTAAATGACCCGTTACCCCTTAACTAGCTCGAACTAAGACCTAAGCAAGCTACCACTCATCTTCATGACACACCATCTTGCTTACTACCTTTCTAAAGCTCCTTGTCACCTCCTTGTAAGCTACTACCACAACTTGAGCTCTAAGAAACACCTTGTCACCTCCTATGTATAACTGAACCTCACCACCCTCCTTACACCTTGATAAACTAATCCCTAGCCCCCCTTAGTTACCTTAGCTACTTCTTCGACACTACTCCTCAATAGCTTGGCGACCACTCCCTCTAAAACTTGGCCTCTAATCTATTTTTGGACCCTATATATAAGCCGAGACATGCATGCCTTTAAAACACATCACCAAATCAAAACCATACTCAAATCATGATCTAAACAAGTCCTAGAAGAGAAGAGTTGAAAGGTGAGAGGAAGGAAAGATCTCTAAGCTATTTGGAACCAAGTAATAAGACAAAAGAGGTTCTTGATTCATTCACAAAAGTATTTGATCCATATTCATCATTTTCGGCCCATTTCATCAATTCGTGTACTAGTAAGCCTTTTTCACTTGTTCAATAAACTTTTGTATTGTTTTAGATTATATATCAGCTCCTATACATCCTTATGATCTCATGAAATCAACCCTTAAACCCTAAAGCTTACTCATTTGGTTTTCCTATACCAAACGCACTCTAAAAGCCCTAAAAAGCTATTTTCATGAACCTAATAAGCTATAAGCCATAAGCTGATTTAATAAGCTAATCTATCATTTTTGTAAGTTTAAAAACTAATCCTAAAATCCCTAACCCATCGGGTTATTGTTTCTAAACCAAACGTGCCCATTTTAGATTTTTAAGATCATAATCTCTTTTCATAAGCTTCAAGCTCGTAAAACTTACTTATTTTAGCTTATAGTAATAAGTTATAAGCTAAAAAAATGAATTTGGATTTCAAAAATACAAAGATTATGGAATTTGGACTAAAAACGCAAAATATTTCATGCATAGGGGTATATATTGTAACTTTTGAAATTATTAAACTTTCGGGCCAAAAATATAATTATCCTAAAGTTAAACTTCAGGGGTTTGTTTTGCCATATTTGAAATTTAAGGGTTAAATGTTTTAAAAATCATATATAAAGGGGTTAAATTTGTAAATATATATACCAAGGGTATATATTGTCATTTTCGTATTCTTAAAGGTATAAAATGTAATATTTTATATTAATTATAAAAATATATTTAAATATTATAAGACTCGATTTTATTAAAACCCGACATATTTTTCGTTATCATTCATCGATCGAAACACTATAAGATAATTATGTTATATATTTAACATAATTTATCATCCACTAGCTTTTGAAGAAACTTAAATAAGATAAAATCCTATCATTTAAACTATAACGTATCACGTTACTAGGGAATTTCATGTGAATGGTTTTCATTTGGGTAGACGTTTGGACGAGTTGCTGGATTTACGATTTAAAGTGTCCTAGCTCCTCAAACGTTTACTACATGACCTCTGGATTATGATAACCCGAACAGTGATACGATATTTTCACAAGTTAACAAACCAAAAACCGTTAAACTTTATGAAGTAAAGTTTTGGAATATAATCAATCAAACTAAGACTTGACATATTACCCCAGGTTGCGTGACGAGACTGTTTACTTCCATTTGAATTAAATTTCAAATCAATCAACTACCTTATCAAGGTAAGTTCATAGCCTCGCATTTCAATCTTTTGTATGTTTTATAAACCCGCGAGGGGGATACATGCTATAAACCATGAATACAAGTATTTTTCCAACTGTATCTAATCCAGATGTATTATTGCCTAAGTTGCCTCACGTCCAATTATTTCTAATTCATGAACCATTAGTCACTTGCGAGTGAACTCGAATATTGTGGATAGATCTATTAGGGGTGACGACTCACGTTGGTGTACCCGTACATGGGGTAACCAAACACACTATATTTGAGAACAATAGGTTTGGCAAGTTTTCGTTTCCACGAGGACATTTGTTTCCTCACGTAAGGTCACTGAGAGGATTCCATTTTATGTTTGAGCACTAGCTTAGGGCAATAATACCGGTTTTCCATGTAATCTGTTAAATGCAAGCAATTAGTACCACTGTTGATATTGTATTCCAACCATTCTTGTTTACAAATCTATGAATTTCACTCAACCATTGTGTTGACCCTTTTAGCATGTTTATCTCTAGTAATTGAGCAAACTATGGCATGGAGTGGCATTGGACTTGAGGACGTCCAAACTTGTTATCATTCAACTTTTATGTTTTTAATGTATTTTGGGACCTCCTTTGTAAAACTCTGATATGATATTGAATGATAACTAAATTTTCCAAAACGTCTCTTTTGAGTCGTTTTCTATGATTATGACTGTTGATTCATGAAGTAATACCCCAAATTAGCTTCCATATCTATATGACAAATTAGGGGGTGTTACATCAGTCGCTGAAGAGTCAGTGACAACAACTAGAGGATCAGTTGTGTCTTTTTATGACTCAGCTGGGAGTATCCTACCAGTATCATGATTTGGCAAAATGAAACCTTCAGCTTCAGATAACCAGGGTCTTTCAACACCAGTGTAGGACAACTTTTTGTGGTCATCAGATAAAGATTTACAAAGACTAGGTACCCATTTTGCCTAGAACTAGAGGGATCTTCAGATGATTTTGATCCAACTCACCTAGAATTTCTCATTTCTTTTGAGAGGGGATTTGTTCACTGATTTAATTTATTAAAACTGTTAAGCCATGTTTCAGTGATTGCTGTTATCTCTTTCAGTTTTGTTCTTAAGTTTTTATTCTCTTTGAGAATCTTAGTGTTTACATGTTGCATGGTAAGAAAATCAAGTTTTGTTTGTTTTAATACTAAAAGTTGTTCTTTGCATGTATTCAATTCTTGAACAAGATCTCTATGTTTTGAAAAAAGATTATTTCTTTGTTCTTCAACATAATTTTGATCAATACACAAATAGTCTAGATAGGTTTTTTAATCATGTTATCCTAAAACTAATCCATATCACAACTAGAATAAGCAACCAATAAGCTCATATGAGCCAAATAAGCATAGAAGAAAAGAGAAAAGTATAAAGGAAAAAGAAAGATTTATTAGAGAGAAAAAGTAGAGGTGGATGATTACACATACAAGAAATGATAACCAACACCCTCTCCATGTGTGGATAGGGTCCTATTTATACCCTAAGGTCACCATGGGCTCGTGGGCTTTCTGTTTTGGGCCAGGCTTGGCTTATCTTGGGCTTTAAGCCCGAAACATGGACAATATTAGATTACAATCCAAGCCCACTTAATCCAACTAGCCTATTACTTAACAAGACTAATTACGACTAATAAGACTGATAATATTCTTATTCAACTTATATAAAATTAAGGCTAACAATCTCCCCTAATGTTGAGGTCTTCTTTGATCTCCCCAACGTTGACCTTCTTGATGGAGGTTATCTTGATTTGACTTTATCTTCCCTAATGTTGAAGATATGACGTTTGAGCTTTGCCTTCTTTGGTCTTGTCTTTGTCTTTTCTTGTTTGTAATGGCTTTGTTCATTCATGCTTTAGACGACCGATGACATTCTTTCGGTGTCATTTATGTGATCTTGATCTTGAGCCTTCATCTTTTGACTTTGAGTTCTTGAGATCTTTCATCTTGCATCATCTCCTTGACTTGAATCATCTTGATTTGACTTTCTTGATCATCTTGTGCTCTTGACCGACATACTCATACTGATTACATTCTTATTTGACTTATATAAACATAAGGCTAACAATCTTCCCCAATAGACTGTTCTTTATTTGACTTTTAAGTTCTTTGATGAGGAGGAAGTTTAGTATCAACAATCTTGATGCTGAATGATTGACTTTGAAAGGTTTAGTATGAGCATGTGGTAATGAATCTGACTTTGCTAGAATGGGGCTGCAACACCGACCTTTGTACTTGCATTTGAATGTTAGTAATAAACAGTCGATATGGACGTAATGTCTTTATCATTCATCGATTTTAGGTTGCGATAACCACCGGTTCCCCGTTTTAGAGTATAAATACTATACCTGTGATCAGGTATATTCAAAGAATCTCCTTAACAAGGTTTCTAACTCAAAGCGTAGGATCTTCTAACACAAATGTATTAGATTCACCATGCTTGCTTATTCTCATTATCGGAACGTCTCAAAGCAGACAACATGGTAATAGTGAATCAGGTAGTTACTATCTTTCTGATTAAGTCGTAAGTTTATTTACTGGACCAAAATCGATATCCAGTTATCACAAGCTTGATTCATATAGAATCTTGCAAGTCACCTACC
>BQNB010111336.1:5000-7500 GCA_026074375.1 Tanacetum coccineum
AACGGTGTTAATAAGGAATCAAAGGGCATTTCCAGATATATTACTCAAAAGAACCGGCACAATACGCCTAATCGATTGGAGTTGCTAAAATTCTGTCCATATTGTAACAAACATACGATTCACGGGGAGATAAAGAAATAGATCGAACCGAGCACCTGCCCCTTATCTTACAGGGAAAGGGAAAAATGACATTATATATATAACATATTTAACATAGTTAAAGATAATTATAAACAAACCAAATCCTATTTATTTATTCTAATTAGAGATATGGCTTAAATAGTATTTTAGGGATAAGAAATAAACTAACCAAACCATGGATAAATCCAAGCGAACTTTTCTTAAATCCAAGCGATCTTTTCGTAGGCGTTTACCCCCGATCCAATCGGGGGATCGAATTGATTATAAAAACATGAGTTTAATTAGTCGATTTATTAGTGAACAGGGAAAAATATTATCTAGACGAGTGAATAGATTGACCTTGAAGCAACAACGATTAATTACGATTGCTATAAAACAAGCTCGTATTTTATCTTTGTTACCTTTTCTTAATAATGAGAAACAGCTTGAAAGAACCGAGCCGACCACTAGAACTCCTAGTCTTAGAGCCCGAAAAAGATAGGTTTACACTTTCGTCACTTGAATTCAAATCCCCATCCGAACTCAAATGCGGATTGATATTTTGTTGGAAAAATCCAAGAATCCGGATTGAATTCTCGTGTCGTAAGAAAAAAAAAAGAATAATCTGGGAAGAATAAATTGTTTTTATTGGACGTGTTGATTCATATTTATTTTGACTACTTTATCATATTTTATCATATATTAATTATAATTATATTCTATTCATTTTTATTTGACCTTCCCGGAGTTCATTCTCCGGGCAACTCCGTTTAACCGGTGGATTCCTTCCAACTCACTTCTTTTATGATCTCATTGGAAATCATATAAAGACAATTCCTATTTGATATAGCTATTTGTGCAAGTATTTTACGATTAAGAAGCAACTGTCTCTTGTACAGATCATTTATTAATCTACTATAACTATAGCATACCCCCCTTTCACGAATTGCTGCATTTATTCGAGTGATCCACAAACGACGAAAATTTATTTTTTGCTTATCCCTATCCCGATGAGCCGAAACCAAAGCTCTGATTTTTTGTTGAGTAATAGTTCGAGTAAGTCTTGAATGAGCCCCCCGAAAGCTTGATGCAAATAAACGAATTTTTGTTCTACGTCTCCGAGCGATATATCCCCGTCTAATTCTGGTCATTGAATAAATGAAACTTTAACGAATAACTAATAGATTTCCTTTCTTTCAGTTATTCTTTTGCCCCTTTCCTAGTATATTAATAACAAAACGGATTTTTCCAATGTATAAACTAAAAATTCCAATGGCTTTGGCTACTATAACCTTCCCAACCACGATTTTTTCTTTTTTCTAGGCATTTCACCTCGAAATACGAAATTGTACTTAAAAAATAGCAATGATAAAGAAATAGTGGATTCCATCGTTTCTATGGTTACTTCTTAAACGGTGAGGTCTTCTCTATACACCGGAGCCTTTACTTCATTTAATCAATGTTATTGCTAACTTGTATAGTTCACATTCTTCGGCTCTACCCATGAATTATCCAGTAATAGGTCTTTCACAACGAGCTCTACCTATACAGTAACGGTATTTAATTATGAAAGTTGGCTGGGTAGCTGACCCTGTTAGTCCGTTCTTGCAAGAGGCGTCTAGGTTAACTAAGATTTCCTCCGCTTAATGGATAACCATTTGCTACCAATGGAGAATTGCTTCTCATCTTGAATTGAGGTGAGTGGTTTTACACCAATAGAAACCATAAATTTCATACACAATAAAAGGGATATCATCCATTTTCTTATTTTTAGATAGGAAATGTAGTTTGTTTTTCCGTTCTATCCTATTTGATCATTGATATTTGAACATTGTCCTCTTTCCTTTGTTCTAGTTCATGATCTGAACGAGTCGCACATACACCCTAGTACATGTTCCTCGACGCTGAGGGCATCCCCGAAGCGCGGGGGATTTTGTGACATTTCTAATTGGCTGTCTTGTATTTCTAATAAGTTGTTTAATCGTTGGCATGTTGAATCATATACATAATGGACTGGTTTAGATCAATCCTAACCGGATGATTATGAATTACAATAGTAAATAAAAATCATAGAATATTAAACTCGGCAGGGTGAATTTTAAATCACGACTTGACGTGAAATTGAAATAAAGGCTATTCTCATTCAACCGCTACAAGATCAACAATTCCATAAGCTTGGGCTTCTGTTGCTGACATAAAAACATCTCTTTCCATGTCTTCGGATACAACCCATAAAGGTTTGCCCGTTCTTTGTACATAAACCCTTGTCAGGGTTTCACGTAGTTTCAGCAGTTCTCCCACTTCCAGGATGAATTCTCCCGTTGCTACTTCAGAAAAAGAACCAGCAGGTTGATGGATCATTACCCTGATGATATAAGAT